>JAFELO010000072.1:987220-1006847 GCA_017140195.1 Eumaeus atala
GCAATTATAGATGCAAAAAAGTGTATCCAACAAATGCATTGTAATCATGACGTACCTATCTAACTGCCTGCACAGTTGCCAGTAGGGACTAGCGAGAAATCATAACCTTTTCACGACCGATACCGATGCCCGTGAACAACCGCATAACTACTATACCAGATCTTTGCCCTCCTTTCCTCCTCCCTTCAAATGGGTCACCGGCTACTCACAAACCAAACGAATTGCGACACAGAAAGTGCCACTTCACGCCGGTATCATGTAAGTGAGAGGTGCCGGCCCAATTTTGTTGCAATTCAGCATGGTACTACATCTTCCTAAAACATTCTATTATCTACCTACCTACGTACTAATCAAGTCGGAGAAGTGGTTAGAATATATCTCGTTTCAACCAACCTGTATAAAAAAAGGTACCTAGATATTTTACACTACCTTTTGATAAATTAAAAACAATAGTTCCTTAAAATTGTATAAATGTAATGTTCTTTAAAATCAATTGTAAATAATTTCACCCATATATAATTACATATATATGGACATTAATTTTTATTTTACATGTTAAAATATTATACACAATATATGTTAATTGGTTATACCTAATTAATTTATAATTGTTAACTAGAAAATAATTATTATTTTACGTATTATGTATAATTAACATATGAATTATGTAGCCTTAAGGTAGTAAGAATTAATTAGTTGATGATATTAAAACTACTGCACGCAGTAGGCACACACATAGGTGCCTTTTGTTGACGTTAGGAAAACGCATTTACGCGCCTTCACTGACCCTGGATAGGGTCCATTGGTGTGTGGGGTTCGCGGCACATTATAGTGGCGAATACCCACAAAAACCAACGCGAGTGCCATCAGTGCCGCCTTTCGTGAGGTGCCCCGGGACAACAAATCATCAAGGTACCTCCACGGCTAGTCAGCCCCCTAAGGGTCCGACGCCACCTCACAGATGATATTGACCCGCACCACAGGACAACCCCACCAACTTTGGGACAGTGCAATGAGATGAAGTTCCCATCCTCGCCCCTTGCCCCGTACGCAAAAGCATAGTCTCTTTATGCTCTTTTGTCCCCTTTTCTTATAAGAAGGTTTCAAGGAACGGCTCCTCCTCTTGCTCTTTAGTCCCCTCTTCTTATAAGAGGGGTACACAGAGCACCCGCCTCCTAGGTTGAATTGGCTTCGCCCAAGGTGTATGGGTTCCCCCAGGCCTGACGCGTTGTGGGGACACTGTAGGTGCCTTACCTAATCTTATTTATAGATAGATAATAATAACCTACGCAGGAAATATATCTTTTTATTTCTTTCTGCTTGGTGAGTAATCTATACCCACAAGAAGTGGAATCTGAATGCTTGTCTTTTAATACCTCTTTGGTAGACTTTTTTAACGGGGGACTTGGCCCACCCACATTCCCAGTACTACGACACAGGAGTCTGTGTCGCCAGGATCGACAGCGGTTTCCACTATGCCTATTGATATGATCGCCGGGAGCCCGGGAGAAAAATAAAACTGTCTTGGGTCCCGCAACAAATTGAATCAGAAGAACATAGGAGGAGTAGGAAACAGCCACAATATCGCTATCTAACCAAAGCGAAGACAGAAGATTCCAATGACTTGTACAAGTTAGAAAAAAAGAGGGCAGCAGCAGCAAAAAAAAACCTTATTTAATGACTGTACATTCAAATTTTTTTAATTTAAGGTGTTGATATGTCCTCTAATATATGTTAATAGTTATGACAAACTCGTTTAAATTCTTTAGTGTTATTTTTAATTAAATTGAACATTTCTTAGAGAAAAAGAACTCCTGCCTGTTGGTTTGCCCCTTAAAATCAAAAGCGACTCGTATCCTAATATAAAAGTCGTGTTTCTGTTTTCAGGCGCTTCTCAACCGCCATCGGAATACAATGGGCACCCGTCAGCCTGCCGCTTCAACGCCGTCTGGAGACCATGGCGGTCGTAGCGTGGGTGGTGTTGGCTCTCTTCGGGGAGGGGATTGCTGTTACTATCTACATCAAACTGCTCTATTCCACGTATTGGTGGACAGCGATACTATATGCTATCTGGATGTTAAATGACATAGACATAAGCCACAGAGGTGGTAGACGGTAAGTGGAACCTCTACAGGCTTTGTTAAATCTATTATCTATTTATTTCAAAGATAAATATTCTAGGCCTTTGTCTAACAGTGGAGGCGGCCCGGCTGATGATAATGGTTAATGGAAAAGGAGTGCAACGCATCGGCATAATTATGCTGATGTTCATGGGCGTCGGTAGTCGTTGAAAGGCTCCTATTTGTCGTTTGCCCCTCTATACCATAAAAAAATGTGAGTTCGATCGTGCCTGGTTTTTTTTTTCTACTACTGATTGGCGGCGCTTGTCCAGCCTTAACAGTTCGAATGACTACTCGTGCCTGGTCCATTTCGCTGTCAACGTGGCACTGCATCTTTATAAATCAATGACTACGGCTTATTAGTTGCATATTATAAGACCTTCGACACACTTGTTACCTGTTCTTGTGTCACCTTGAAGAACAATAGGTGAATAATTAAGAGACTTTTGCAATAATGTGATTCCGTACATGTTTGTCTATCTGCTTTTTGATTTTCCTTTTCTTTTAGTTCAAGATAGCAGGTTACATTTCTATTTTTAGGGTTCCGTATCTTAAAAAAAACAACGGAACCCTTTTAGGATCACTTTCGCAGTCCGTCTGTACGTAGGTATGTGCGTATGTACGTCGGTCAATACTCTTTTAGTGGAAATTCGTGAAAGGCTCAAGCTGATCTTAAGTCAGATACTATGATCTGCAAAGTCTTAAAGCCCCGAAAAAGTCATAATTCTAAGTCAGTGCAATAAAAAGTTATGGCCGTGGATGTGGATATTGACTATGGGATCGCAGAAAGACTAAAACCTACAGGGTGTTTGCGGGTTGGCCTCATGAAATTTGGCCTTAGGAAGTAAGGCCTTACAGTAGAAATATAGGAATAAATACGAAAACGCCCAACTTATGTCTGAAATTACCATACATGAGTATGAAACTAACACACACTCTTGGTATTTTTAATTTTGGTTTTCATTGCACGGGCTAGGCGATCTCATTGTGCAGCGTCCAATTAAGTCCTTTACTATTTCCAGAATAGAATGGGTTAGAAATTGGAAGCTATGGCGATACTACTGCGCCTATTTCCCGATTCAACTGAAGAAGACGGCCGAATTAGACCCAACCAAGAACTATCTCCTGGCATGCTTCCCCCATGGAGTCGTGAGCTCGGGCGTCATGGGCGCCTTCGCAACCAATGCCTTGGACTTCTACAAAATATTTCCTGGAATGTCTGTTCAATTTATAACGTTAGCTGGACATTTTTTGGTGCCTTTGTTCAGAGATTTAGCCCTCGCCTTGGGCGGATGTGCGTCTTCCCAAGAGAGCCTGTTTTATCTGCTGGATAAGAAGAAGCAGCAAGGAAATTGCACCATTCTAATGGTGGGAGGTGCCGCAGAGGCTCTCAACTCTCATCCGGGACAATATAATCTGATATTGAACAGAAGAAGAGGCTTTATACGTATTGCTATTAAATCCGGGTAAGTTCATTGCTATATAACAAGTAGAAAGATAGCTAAAATTTTATTCACAAGCACGAAACAACAATAATTTCAAAACAACAAACTGAGAAGACAATACTATTAAGTACAAAAGTTCCCCACCTTTCTTTTCACACATTGCATTGCATATGAACAAGCAGAAGCTAGATCCACTGATTTTCGCCTACTGTCCCCTGTGATGTGTCTCACTAAGTGATTAATTCGGTGTTCAAATAGAATATATCTTATATCATTTAATGTTTATTTATATAAGTAGTTCGAAAACTTAAGTTAGGGTGGCCCATTGGGAAAGGACAGAAGGAAACATTACGTTTGCATAATAGTCTTACAGATGTCTATGAGCTTCGGTAGCCATAATATAGACCCAAACAGCTCGTTTGCCTATGCTTTGAATGATATGAAACAACATATACAGAGAGAGGCTTTTTTAACATTTGCAAACATTCAACGAAGTAAGTTGTGATGACAGTTTAACAGCTTGGTGTAAATTATGCGCCACGTCGTTGTTATACTCGTAGAAACGTGTAAACACAATGAAATAATTGTTTAGGTATGACCAACCTTTGGTACACTAAAATTCTGTACAAATTTTCCTTTTTCTGTCCAATTACTACGTTGCAATTTGCAGCTCCACTAGGTCGAAACGACCGGGAAAGTAGGTTATACCACAATTTGTAGAGTACGTCTTCTTCGTCTAGGCGAGGGCTTTACAACCTTCTTAATTTTAAATGTTATATAACATTGGTTTATTATACGATTGCGGCACTTCTGTCTTCTAGAAATATGACATTACGGCGCCCCTAGCTACTGAAAAAAAACTATACTACGTAACTATGGAAACAATTCTATTTCCATATGTAGTTAAATTTATTGAAATGATTTGTGAGCATGCTGTTCGTTACACTATTTTCAATTGTTTGGCTACAAGTTTTTGTCTCCAAAGGAAGGTTGATGGCGCTCCTGACTACTGTACGTGGCGCCACTGGCTGGGAAACCCTGGTGTAGTCTATCTCGTGATTTAGTACCAAACATGATCAACTACAGATCGTGAGTTTCCGGGTTCGATTCACGAGTCGTACCATAAAGTGCGATTGGATTTTATTTACTATGTAATAACAGTCCGACGGAGTTCAAGAGCTTGTGGACTTACACCCCCGTGGCCCGGAGGCACGTTAAGCTTCTACGACTGGTCTCTCTGTCTAGTCTTAATGTTTGTCTGCCGTCCTGTGGGGATTGGAGAATGATGGAAGAGACAGTTATGTTTACGCACACACTAGTAGGTATAAATTGTCCTGCCCAGGTGGCTAGTCTATAGAAATGGACGCCGTAGACGAAATCCTGCTGAGAGGACATTATTGTGAGATGTGTAGTGTGAGAAGCAGCCTTCGATAGTAATTTTGAATTTCCAATCACGCTTATTAAGCAACTTTACTTCAAAAATAATTGTTAATTTTTTCTAATACTTTTAGAGCACCCATAGTACCTGTATTTTCATTCGGCGAACCGGACGTCTATAGACCTTTGAACAATCCGAAAGACAGTTGGCTCCGTAAACTGCAGGAGAAGGTGCGAGAAATTACTGGAATTTCTCCCGTCTTCCCCATCGGAAGGGGTATATTTCAGTACTCTTTTGGACTTCTGCCTATGAGGAGTCCTATTACAATAGTTGGTATGTTGATACTTGCTTTGCTTAATGCACTTAAGCTACGTATTTTACTAGATTTAATTTACATGACCCTGGAATGTCACGAACATTTACCTCGGAATCACTAAGGGAAAATGTCACGTGATATCAATTTATGTGACTCTGGAACGTATTACAACATACGGGGAGAGATTTACTTCACATTCACAAGGGAATATGTTGTTTTAGAACTGTGTGTGTGGTAACAAAAATATCTGTATCGATTGCAATCCGGTACGTGTTAGATACGAGTGAAACCGGGATAGATATTTATTAAGAAATAAAGTAATTCCAGTCAAGGAGTCCTCACTTTATCGTCGAACGAACCAACGACACAAGGTAGACGGGCGTCCTTATCAGATGCTATCTTCGGATAACACGAGGAGGTCGATTGCTGTAACCCGGCGATACAAACAAAGCCAGGCCATAAATGATAATTACACTGTACGAATACAATTATGCATAAGACGTCTAATTGAATTCAATGTTATAAAATAAATGAACTATACAGGGTGTTCTATAAGGAGTAGACCAACGATATGTTGGTGAAAGAGCATCTTTTAACCTATAAGAATCTGTAAATTTCACAATTCCAAGCAGAATAGTCTTTGAAATGTGTTTTTTTAAATGGTTACAAGAATAAAAAAATATTTTTGTATATTATTGTTATTCCTGCTCTTTTATTATTCCACATTATTCAATAACCATTAGCCTTTCTAATTAAAAAAGTCACTTGTTAATTGTTAAAGACAGAAATATGTAATTACGAACACAGTAGTACATTCACTCTTTAAGTTCAATTCTGTACAATAGTAACCTTATGGCATTCAATCTTGAGTTCAATGCTGTACAATATTTACTCGTGACCGTGACCTATGGCGTTCTATGGGGCAGGCCTATGTCTAGCAGTGGACGTCGTCCGGCAGATAATGATGATGACCTACTGACTTTTTTGACAACGGTTACTTTTCCAGTCGGCGCCCCTATGGAGGTGGCGAGGAACCTCGATCCAACGGATGAAGAAGTAGCAGCCGTACACGCCCAGTTCGTGGAAAAATTAACTCAACTGTTTGAAAGTGAAAAGTCCAAATATGTAAAAGATCATGAAAACACTCATCTTATTATAACATAAGAAATTTGCGTCGGTTAATAATATGTACAGTTAGAAGTTAAGGTAAGGGCCATTTCGTTATAGCTGAAAATAGTCAGATGAAGTATAGATCATTTCGAGCTTTTAAATTTTAAGCAAGGATACAAACCAGGTGAGGTTGACGCCGATTCAATTGCGTTTTGCACATAAACGTCACTCGCCTCAGCTGGAATTATACTCTGCATCTTTGCTACGTAGATGTTGAAAATATAAATTCCACTTGCATGGTGGCAACCACACCATTTCTTATTATAGGAATATTCGCGAGTTATTATGTTCATCGTGCTCCTAACAATTGACTCTTACAATAGCGGTGCCTTAATTTTTTGTATCTGAAACTTATTTTAAACTGGCGTTCCTAACATCTACCCTCCTTGTGTTCAAAAACTAAGTGACGAAAAATATGAAGTCAAAAAGTTGAATCTATAGGCAGGTCCAAAACATATGTCCGTCTTGATTAATTGGGAAGGAAGATGAGAATGCATTACCATCTTCGTATATGTAATCTCGAATGCGCATTGCGCAGAGGGAAATGAATGAAGAAAGGGAGGCTTCCCTTTTCTATTTATGTTATGTTTAACGTTAAATCTCCTTTCAATTTAAAGCTAAGTGAATATGAAGGATAGGGACTACCAGATAGCAAATTTAAATTACTAAACGGGATTTGGTATTACTTATGAAGATATAGTGAACAGAAACTAAAAAATCCTACTTGCCTAAAGAATTTTTAGTTTCTGTGTAGACCTAGAAATTACTTGTTGTAGAATCTTAAAACTTGGTGTCTAGGTGTAATATTAATTTATTGTTTAGAATTATAGTAATATTAGTACCTACTAATGATGATGATAGAGTATGTAAATTAAATTTCATCTATGGTACCTACCATAGATGAAATTTAATTTTTACTGTTATCAACATTTTTTTATGTAATTACACAAAATATATGCCTTACCTGGCGTGGTTACACTGCGACACCATCTGTCTACTAAATAGTATGGAATACAAGTGTAAGAAAATTAATAAAAAGTATTAGTGTAAGAAAATTATTGATATGTATCATAATTATCTAGCTACTTGTGATCAGAAACTTAGGCGGAATTGCACTAGTTTCCATATACAATTAAAGTATAACAATAACAAAACATTTAGAAAAACAATTTGTATAAAAAAATATTAAACACGTTTCTGTACAGTATAACTGTATCAAAGACTGATATGGTTAATATTTTACGGGTTTATTAAGGTTCGTGTTTTTGTTTCGTTGCGTACTAAAAAAGTAAGTCCTACTGAGGCCTACTGAGCTAAACGTCTAAATAAAGCAACTAAAATCAAACACACCATCAACTTGTCATTACGTAACGCACGTAGAAACATTGGAAACTTTTTTTCAATGTACGTGTAAATGTCGGCTTTACAGTGAAAAAAACTGACAATGTACAAAGTTTAGTGTTGTAAAAAAAAAATTAAACTACTTTGCTATGTCTATATTTTATGTTATGTGCTGTAGCCGTTCTGGGATGGATGCGAGTAGCATGAGATCGGTCGTCTTGGCCTTCGTTGAGAGAGGCCTACGTCCTATGTCTATTATAAGTGCTTATAATAATGATGATGATATAAGGTGATAAAATAGCCTAGAAACAATTTGTAGAAAAAAACACTTCTTTGTGTTTCTGTACCTAATTACAAACTACATGCGCACATAACTCGATATTATTTTGTAAGTGCCCCATTGTAGCGAGCCTTGCCGTAATTAGCTGTAGTTCATTCAGTCTTTGAGTTCAATTCTGTACGCTATTAACCTTACGGCATTCAATCTTGAGTTCAATATTTGAACATTAACTCTGTAACAGACTGTACTGACTATTCGGGGTCATTAATTATTTATTTTGGTAATTGCCCTTTGACAATCCTTGCATCAACTCGACCAGCCTGGGCTTAAGCAGAAAAAAGCGCTTGAGTTGATCCACCTCTGCTGTAACCTCCTATAGCTGTAATTAATAATCTACCAAATACATTCGAGATAATTACATTTAATTCGTTCCAATTAATATTGGAGCTCATTCTTTGAACAGATTGGCGACTGCTTTACACATTGGCATTTGACGCGTCTCCAACAATATTGATTGTAATATACAATCACTTTCGTCAGTAGTAAACATGTACTAGAGACAGATGTGAAAACATTTTGTATATCAGGTGAAATTATAAAATGTATAAGAGCATAATAAATAAGTGAATAAAACAATTCCGTATAATTTTACTGTTTTTATTTTAAGTATTTACATTTTATATACAATTATTTATATAACGTACACGCATGTCTCGCTGTGCTCGACCCTTGAGCATTTGGAAAATCCTCGCCGCGCGCACTCCGGGATTGTAATGAACATGATAGCGAGACGAAAAGAAGCTTTCAACTATCAATATGTTGGCAATATTTAATAGCAGCTGAAGATAACGTTTATATTGTCAACGAGGACTTAGAATATGATAATTGGAAATAGTAAAATGGTATGCTTGCTGCAGGACAGAAGATATGAGCACAATCACATTAGTCGAACTTTATACTTTACAAACAAGCGTTTGTATCAAAAGAAGGTTTACTTTACTTTTGCCCAATACTCTTGACTAGAAAGTACTCGAAGACTAGGCAAGTTGGCATACGACAGACATAAATCATTTCTGAAAAAAAAAAAAGACAGGCAGCTTCTCTAGTTATTCGTTACAGTGTTCCTTTGCGACGCAAATAACACCAATAAAAGATAAAAGAAAGATACCGTTTTTCTAGTCATAACTATTTGATTTAGCGAGACCAAATCAAGTCATAAAGATTTATATTTTTTCAAGTAATTAAATAAAATTATAGCGAACGTTAACTCCTAATATTGATCTACCGTAAGGATTTGGACATTATGCAATAAGTTTGTAGTACATGTTTGTAATGAGATTAAGAATATGGATTGCAATTACGCTAACTCTCGTTAAAATAATAGGAATGAGATATTGGATTCACAGTGGGCTTCTATATGTAAATATATTATAAACTTCGAAGGTATTATCTAATGATAATAAAGACAAACTAGTCGTTAGTTAATTTCGTTGTCAACTTCTCAAGTAAATTTAATGAAATTAAAAAATATAGTCTAATAAATTAAAAAATAATCGTATGTAAAAGAAAAGTAAAGGTAGACTGGAGTCAATATTCAATAATCTATCGAAAATTAATATTTAAATACTTACTAATAGTTTATGATCTAGATCTGTGTTCTCGCGGCAACATAACATACGAACGATATTCACAAGAAGCAACATATGTACAGTCTTTAAAAATATAAAAGGTAAAAACAAATTAACAACAAATACAATTTATAACATTATCACCATATTCTGTTATCCTAACGAATGCAAATATATAAAAATAGTTTTATTTTAGACATCGATAGATTATTCTATTCTACATAGACAAAGATAAAAATTCACAAATTCTATCAACATATAGTTTGTTCCCAAATACAATACAACAATAAACCTACGCATTTATTAGAATTATTCTTTTAACGAGACACATAAACAGGCCCAGCTTTTAAATTTACATTTTACTTATTCCTTTTTGCACGTCTATGGCAAACGGCAGAGTTCTTCAGGAAAATTTAATTTTGATTGCTTTTGTAATCAACAAAGAACAAATATACACAATTCCAATGAAAATGACGTCATTTCATTTAGTCAAGGTATACATTTCGGTTTTGAAGGCAAAGAATTGGTGTGTATATCGCCCTAAAGTAGAGTTTGAAATGTCACTTTCACGCTTGCTTTTGATGTTGCGTAGTTGTTGGAGGTGAAGGCTTGAAACATTGTAACAAGAAGGCCGTATATATAACAAATGCTATTGATAGTGCTATCAAAGCATACATAAATATATTTAGTTCAGGTTGTCTAAATCGATTTTTACGTAGCCATTCCAAAACTTCATCTTCGACCATCAAATCTCCTGAAACAATCGTATAAAAAACGTATATCTTCTAAAATTACAGATGCAATACGACCGGATGGTTAAAACATTACCTCTATATATGCTTGGGAAACGTTTACGGAAATATACGATCGCCGGTAGTCTTGTAACGCCCCACTTTCGAGCATACCTTGGGTCATGCATTTTAACAAACGTTATATCCAGATTATCAGTTTCACTGTCAATATTTTCTAATTTGTCCAGGACGAGGCGACTTTCCGCGGTATTTTCATCTAAAACATTTTTTTTTTAGTTCACTTGTAATATGTATAACTTATCCTGTATAATGTCATTGATATCAGAATTACTTACAGAAATATACTGCCAAGAACTCGTTTTCTTCCAATAATTTATCCAACATCTTTCTATTAACCTCTTCAATTTCGTTTTTCAATTCAAAAACATCTTGAGATGTTAACCACTGTAAAACTTTGTCTACTTGATGCAAGTCTCCATCATAAATCATCGGAGTACGCTTGCGGTAGTAGACAAGTGATGGTATATTAATGATATTGTATCTTTCGGCTGCTTCAGGACTAGATATTTTTACAAAATCAATGCCAAATTGATCCACCTCACCGTCAATTTGTTCTAGAGATTCTAAAATATCTTCACATTCTGGACAATCGTCTTCATCATCTGTTAAAGTTAAAGGAATGTAAGTATCAATCGTTTACACTACGATTTCTATCGTTCATAGCTTATTGAGTTCACTTACAAAAGAATACTACGAGTAAATGAGACTCGTATAACAATCTGTCAAGCATTCTATCGTTAACAGATTCTATTTCATCTGCTAATTCCCGATTATCATCATCAATTAGCCACTCCAAGATTGACTCTTCGTTTTGTAGGTCACCTTCGAATAATAATGGATTTCCATTTCTGAAAATATAACAATAGTAAAATACTAATATTCCATCGTATACAAATGAAAGAAAATATTTCCTTAATCTACTACCTAAAATATACCATGGCTGGGAAAGTTTTTATTGAATATCTTTTAGCTAGTTGCGGATCTTGAATTTTTACCATGTGGATACCATAGATATCGCATTCGTCATCAATTTTTTCTAGTTCTTCGAGTATTTGGTCACATATATGACAGTTCAATTTATCTGTAAAAATTATGATAACTTTCAACTTTGATAATATATATTCCTTTTATAAGGAATTCCTTTATAAGGAAAACAATAGTTTCAAGAGTTCTACTAACAATGATTTTGAAACTTACAGAAATATACCGCTAAATATTGTGTTTCTTCTACCATTTTCTCCAGCATAACTCTTGTTATAAGCTCAATACGGTCTTCAGTCTTTTGTGTAATTAACCATTGCAAAACTTCTTCCTCTTCACCTAAGGAGCCTTCATAAACATTTGGTACGTTATGTTCAAAATAAACCAATACCGGAAAATCTGTGGCTCCAAACGACTCAGCAATGGAAAAATCTTGGGTCTTTACAAATTTTATGCCATGTCTATCACAATCATCATCTATATTTTCAAGTTCTTCCAAAATACTGGCACATTGTTCGCAATCCATTGAGTCTGTAAATTTCATGTCATTAAACACTACACGAACACTAGTAGCAGGTTTGAAATTTACAAAGTGTATAGATGAATTCGTTCTGGGATCATTATTCCAAATCAAGGACAAAAATAAGTACATAAAAAGGATTGGTATGTAGATATAGCAAAAGTAAAATTATGGTTTCGACGCGGATTTATTTCTGATAAATAAATATATTTCATGGAAGGTACAAGCATAATAGTGTGTGCTTTGTCTAATTGTCATAATAGTGTGTGCTTTGTCTAATTGTCATAATAGTGTGTGCTTTGTCTAATTGTCATAATAGTGTGTGCTTTGTCTAATTGTCATAATAGTGTGTGTTTTGTCTAATTGTCATAATAGTGTGTGCTTTGTCTAATTGTCATAATAGTGTGTGCTTTGTCTAATTGTCATAATAGTGTGTGCTTTGTCTAATTGTCATAATAGTGTGTGCTTTGTCTAATCGCTACACTGAAGACATGCGCCATGCGAGGATCACGAGCACTAGAGGACTATTCAATGGAAAACATTGCATAAATATGACACGGGGAAGGGTACCATCTGGCTCCTGCCCTTCTTCATCGATGTCTTTTGATTTTTTCTTTTTCGTTGGTTTATTGCACATATCGCACAAAGTTTTGTTCCCTATTAAGAATTAATGTTGTTATTATCATTTCTTACATATTTTCATAAAATTATTGAGATTTATATAAAGTACATAAATGTAATATTTTAAATATACAAGAATTTCCCAAAAGTCAACGTCCATCCGAAAACTCGATCTAGGGTAAGTTATGTTGGTTCTTGTGAAAATTAAAAAAAATCTACGTCAAGGAAGTTCAAAATGACAGCGATTTTTTTGTGTGACAACTTTGATGAGTTTACTACTGTGGTTAGAAATGAGCTCCTTTCTTATTTTAAATGTGGAGTATTTTTAGGTAATGCTCCTACAAATTCCAATTCATAACTTGCACACAACTACCTTGGAGTTGTAGAAAATAAACGTGCTATAACCCTACCATGACCTGAAAATGACTTCATCACTTAATTTGAAAAAAAATTTTTTTTTACATTTTTATAAGGACCAACATAACTTAGCCTAGCACGGGTTTTCAGTTGGACGTTGACTTTTGGGACAACCTGTTATATTTTAGTCGAATTAAAATTTCCTTGACTATATAGTAAGTACCTTTAATTTAATACTTACTAAATATTTTTAATGTTTAGACTTGACAGAGAAATTACTCACAGAAATAAACTGCCATAGACGGAGAACTCTCAATCAAATCTAATAATTCTTGACCTTCTAAAGCTTCAATTATGTCTCCCGACGGATTTTTCTGTGTTAATAACCAATGCAATAGCTGTTGTTCATCATACAAGTCACCTAGAAGAAAAATTATAAAGGGCCTATAAAAGCAAAGCAAAAACAAAAGCATAACAATTAATTAATTATAATAGTATTTACTTCCTGGTATTGTTCCCATTATCCTCTTTTTAAGATTAATTGTTAAGAAATGTTTTTTTATGTTACCGACGCTCAAGTACTTCCGAAACACCAGAGCTTTCGCAGCCGGCCTTTTAAAGGAGAATAAGCTCTTTTCTTGAAGATCCATAAGTTTGTAACTTATGGATCTTCAAGAAAAGAGCTTATTATTTATCGTTATAACAGCCTGAATATACTGAAGGGCACGGCTGATTCCGTAAAGTAGTACGCTAAAGGAAATAGCGCTTAAATCGCACGTTAGTGGGCTCGGAAATATCAAGTTGAATCGATGGAATGTCTAATTATGACGCGAAGTAACAATGAATTTCAGCTGCAGGTATCAGGACGAACAATTCATCGGAAACTTTGAACATTCATTTGCCTCACTTGCACAACTTTCACTTCAGAATCGTGTCCTTATTAAAAGTAAACTCCAGTTTCGTTTCGGGGCTAACACAATTATTAAAATATATTCTGGCTTTTGTATTTTAATTCTTAAATATTAAATACACTTTTTCTAAACAATATTCTCAATTACATATTCATAAACATACCTGCGTAAATTACAGGATCTTTGGAACCCAGTTTGAAAAATAAAACCCCCGGCAAGGCAAAGACCCCAAACTCTTTAGCCATTTGCCTATCGTCAATTTTCACAAAATTAATGCCAGCTCCATCAGCGTCGTCATCAATGTGTTCTATTTCCGCCAGAACTTTCGGGCACTGTTTGCAGTCATTACTGTCTAAAACATATTATATATGATACACTCGTAAACCCTAAACAAAAATAATCACAACAAGAAATTTTTAGTACAATATTGTACATTAACCTTTCACGCAAAACTACTCTACTGATTTGGGTGAAATTGGACACAGAATTAGAATACAACACAAACAAACATCAAATGTATTTTATCCCGATATAACTGATGCTATTGGATTGAGAATGCGGTGGAAACAGCGAAGCAATGCTGATTTATAATAATTTTATTTCCAAAAAAGCATCTGAGTTTGTAACTTAGTATAAAATAGATGGTAAATTTTATGTTGAATTAATTTAACGTCTTAATAATTCATTTAGGATCTTATATAAAAATTGGTACTCACAAAAGAAAACTGCGACATAATCAGACATTTGCCGGATCTTCTGAAACATTTTTCTATTGACTTTCTCGATGTGATCTGTTAGTTCCATGTTCTCTGGATTCGTCAGCCAGTCCAGGATTTCTTCTTCGTCGTCTATGTCACCATCGTAGTTTATATACTTGGTTTTCCTAAAGTAAGTTATGCCGGGTGGGTTTCTATAACCATATTTCTTAGCCATCAAGCGATCGCTGCATTTTACAATTTTTATACCATATTCTGAAGCTTCGTCGTCGATAAGCTCGACATGTCTGAGAATTCTAGGACTGCCTGGATCATCTTCATTATCTAAAACACAATTAATCAATGACAATGTATTATAGTAACGCCCCACTTTTCATTTCGCCTTGACAAAAATTCTCAATAATTTACCATATATAGGTGGACAATGCTAATAACTATATGGAATTCATATAATGTCAATATCGTGTCTCGTAAACTGTGATAATATAGCGTATTTCCTCAATTTTTCTTCTGATAACAACTGAATTATAATAAATATGAAGCTTGGAATCTTCGGTCCACTGTATAGTTGATCGAAGCTTGAATAAAAATTTTCTTGAATACATTAATACTCACAAAACACAACTGCCAAAAATTCCTTTGTTTCAATATATTTAAAAAGTTTATCTCTGTCTATTTCTTCTATGCTCTCATCTTCCTTTTGCTTTACCATCCAGTCTAACACTTCAGACTCATCCAGTAAATCGCCTAAAAAGTTTTTAAGATTTACAACAGTTAAGTTCCTAGAGTTCCAATTAATATTAAATAAGAAACCACATCCATTTTACTATTTGGTCAACTCACCAGTAAACATCCAATAATAGACATGCGTGGACAACTACAGCAATACCATGCTGATAGCATTCCCATGTGGAAAGTAATGATAAATAATATTATAGTAAATAGTATTTATTTAACAAAACAAAAGAAAAATGTGTGTTGAAATATGAGTCGACATAACGTAACAAAAATATAAATAACTAGAACATTCATGCGCGATTTCGTTCAAACAATTCGACCTATTTATGAAAATTGTCAATGTTAGCAATTGATTGATTCTAGCATTTTTAATAACTTGGTTTACTTTAAGCAAATCTAACACGTATTAAGATTAGGTATTATTAATATTTAATTTGCAATAGTTGCATTTGAGAAAAGTTTGGGATTAAATTTAGCATAGTATACATTTTCTCTAGCTAAAAATAAAAATAAACCTCATCTTCTATTTAACTTTATGTATAACAAAATTAAAAAATATGAGATTTCATGAAGACTAGATAACTACATGAGACATGAAATCCTAATAACAATAAGTCTTTAACGATGGCATGTAAGTTTAAAAATGCCTTTGCTGTTACTTTCTTCCGTCATAGTCTAAAAATTGGAATTATATTTCATAATAACGATTAAAGATCTTTACAGTGAAGTCCTACGGAGCTTAGAGATCCTCATAAACGAGTCAACAAGATACAATAATAAATATCAGAAGCATAATGCAATGTAATAAATAATTTATATACGTACATAATACATATAAAGTAGTAATAATGTGATATGTGTATTAACTCACAATATTTTTCAAAAGAACATTAAAATGGTACAGTCTATATGAAATAAATAAATACAACATACAACCCTAGCATGTGGTCACAAGGATCAAGGGACACAAGGTCATTGGAATTTAGATAAGTGATGCATAAGAGTTTTCAGAATAATAAATTAATAACACTAATGTCCTTGATGCCCTGAGCACGCCTATAAGACCAAATAGTCGGTTAATTATTATTGCCTAAATTTCTTAATTAAACATTTTTTTTACCACCACCAAATATTTTCTGAGTCAAATAAACCTTTTTTTCCTTTCAATGCCTTGTCAGATTTTGCAAGTGCTTTGTTTTTCCCTTTACTTGGTTTCTCAGCTGGTACCGGTTTTTCTTTCTCCAGTTTCTTGGACGTAACTTTATCGGGAGTTGCCTTCGCTACTTTCGTTGGACTTTGAACTTTAGTGGGACAGCACTGGTACGATTCGTAAGACTTTTTAGGGACAGCCGGTTTCGCTCCCAATCCAATGTAGAAACAGCGATCGCCTGCAGTCAGTAAAAAAATATTTTTTATACCCGCATAAATCGAAATAAGATTAATGTTAAACTGCGTTAATATTGTGCATGTTTCTATTGCTGCCCGTTTATCAGGCGCATTTCTAATTTTAAATATCATGTTAGTAATAAAAGATTTAAAACGTTTAAACTGGAAAGCGGTCGCGTATGACTGCAGGCAATAGCTGGTGCAAAAGGACCCATGCGGGACCTGTTGACCATGCAGATGTGTATACTTGGGAAACAAATCCGTGTCTCTGTGCGGGGTCACATCTCGGGGCGATACACTACTCATTTACCTGTGTACATATTATCTATCCTACTGAATTTTCTATCGCCATTGTCATCCTTGTCATCATCATCCTCATCATCCTCCTTATAACTATGTATACTTAGTTGTCGGGCTTTGATAAGTTGACCCAGTATTTTCTTATCACGAAACTTTTTTAAAGCTAGTCGGTCAACATTAATATAGTCATCATCGTCATCCTCATTATCATCATCATTATCATCATCGTCATCATCCTCATCGTCATCATCAGCGTCATCGTCATCAACATTTTGATCATAGTCATCATCATCGTCATCCTTATCATCGTCATCCTCATCATCGTCGTCCTCATCATCGTCATCCTCATCATCGTCATCCTCATCATCGTCATCCTCATCATCGTCATCATCATCATCGTCATCCTCATCATCGTCGTCCTCATCATCGTCATCCTCATCATTGTCATCCTCATCATCGTCATCCTCATCATCGTCATCCTCATCATCGTCGTCATCGTCATCATAGTCATCATCGTCATCGTCGTCGTCATCATCCTCATCATCATCATCATCGTCGTGGTCATCGTCATCATCGTCATCATCATCGTCGTCAACAACGTCATTGTTGTTGTCTTTTTTAGAATGTTTTGTGTTAATTAAATTTCGTTTTATATTTTGTAAAGTTTTTCCCAAGTAGCCTTTAAGAGGAGGGTTAGATTTCTTATCATTATAATTTTTTATCCTGCTATCAAGCTCCTCTTCATTATCGTCATAATTATCATCATCTTTATTAGCGACTCTCTTTTTTTGTGCTTTAATTGGTTTTTTACCTTCTGGGTTGATCCACTCCATTTCTTTTTTATCATTTTGAACTCCTTTTTTATTGAATTCTTGGTTATCCTCTTTTTTTTCTATCAATTTCTTTTTACTTACATCTGCACTGGCCTTTGATTTAGGATTACCTTTTTTTTGTAGTTTGTTATCTTCACCTGCAGGCATTAGTAACTGTCATGCAAAATGACATAGCTCAAACATCCAGCATTTAAGGCACGAGTAAATTAACATATAATTTATATTCCAAGGTACATATATGTCAAGAGTAATGTCATGCACGTAATTATTGAAAATTTACTTATTAAGAATAAATATTTGATAAAATTGTATATAACAGTATATTACAAATTTTAAATGGATGTGGGTTCTTACTTTTTTGATCTATAAGCCACTGGAGGACTTTATTTTCATTCTTTAAATCACCTACAAACAGGACAACATTGTATAGTTTATTTCAGTAATATATTCTACAGCACACATTCATAATAATAAAATGAACACGAACATACTGAAAATTCTATTTTTGACTGCTCTGCACAATAATATTATTTTAGAAACATGAAATTGAAATACTTAATTAAAATTTATAATTATATTTGTTAAAAAAGAAGATAAATCTTACCATCATACATAATTGGAACACCGGTTTCATAGTAAACAAGTGCTGGAAAGCTAAATATACCAATGTCAGAAGCCAGTTTAGCATCTTTGGATTTTACAAATTGAATTCCATGTTTATCAGTGTCATCATCAATTGTTTCTAGCTCTTCGAGAATGTCTTCACAAGTATCGCAGTTTTCGCTATCTAAAATAAATTAAGTTAATTATACAAAAAGTGTAAGATGACTCATGTATATCCACTAGACTGTTCAAAGGAAAAATGTGATTGTTTTCAAATATTTATTTTGCTTTATAAATTTTATAAATAAGTGTTGTTGTTCTGATATTACAGTCTCGAAAAACTAAAAAACTGACTGAAACTGAAAAACTGTCACAGTCCTCGATTTGATACTGATTCATTATGAGATGAGGTATAATAAATTGATACTAAAGGAATTATTATAACTATATGTAGAAATTATTCAATTCTAAATCATATAAAGTAACTCACAGAAAAATACAGCTAAATGTTCGACATCATTAATTAGGTCTTTTAATGTTTTGCGATCAACGTTTTCGATCACATCAGGTACGGATTCATGCAATTCTAATACCCATTTTAAAATTGCTTCTTCATGCATTAGGTCTCCTTCATAAATGGTTCTAAACTTATGCCGGTAGAAAGCTAAAGCCGGCAATTCTGGTAGATCGTATTCTTTTTCAATTCCATCATCAGATGTTTTCACGAAATCAATGTCTTTCTCTTCACACTCATCATCGATATTTTCCAGCTCACTTAATATTTTCTGTGATTTTTTATCGCCTTCCTTATCTGAAAATAATAATTGTATACTATTAAACTGAAATAAGCTATGTAAAATAAATAATTATATTAAAAAAAGTTATAATACTTACAGAAGAATACAACAATGTGATCATTTTCTTCTAATATTTTTTCAAGCATTTTCACATTAACTTCTTCTATTCTGCCTGGAATTTCCAATGTATCTTCATCTGTCAACCACGCCAGTACTTCATCTTCATCTTCAATGTCTCCTAATAAAATGGAAGCATTTTAAATTTTGTCAAAAGCATATACATTTTAATAAGAGGTAGTGTCATGCTGCATTGCGGCGGAATTGGGCCGGCATGACCGGGGAGGTACCTCTCGATCACATGATAGCGGCGTAAA
>JAFELO010000072.1:1006947-1021659 GCA_017140195.1 Eumaeus atala
TGAAAATTATAAAGACATTAATTTGTTTAACTGATGTAACTACAAAATAATGTTATTGATTACAACATAGGCTAACAATTGCTTAACATGAACTGTTTTTTTTATGTTCATAATAAAATTGGCCATTTTGCATGAAAAAACATTACCAAAGGAAATCACCGGAAAAAGACAAACTACTGTTCTTGTCACTTTTGTTTCTTCTTTTTCATAACGAGTATGTCCTTCTCTCTTGGCAATACACTCCAGAAGCCTCGTATGCATAATCTCGATTAAATTCCTCACGTTCTCACCTGGAATCTCCTCCCAAGCATCTTTTTAAGCGTCAATCAGCTGCGGTTGGCTGTAGACCCCTTGCTCATTCTCCCTAACTCTTCGTTTCAAGTGTTCCCACAATTGCTCGATCGGATTTAGATCCGGGCTGTTAGCTGGCCATGGTAATACCTCAATATGAGACCCTTCTAGGACAGTTTGGGTTGATCGAGATGTGTGTGCACGGGCATTATCTTGCATCAGGATGAATCCAGGTCACTCGCTGTGCAAATGGGATCACTTGAGGTTTGATGATGTCCTAGATGTAACGTTCTGCAGTTACGGTACCCGAATTTAAAATGGTGAGCTCGGTTTTACCGTGTAAACTAATCCCACCCCAAACCATTACGTTGGGACCACCGAAACGGTCAACTTCTTGAATGCAGTAGTCCGAAAACCGCTCGTCCGCGTCATCTTCACACTCTAACACGCCGATCATCATTAAGAAATTTTACTTTGCACTCGTCTGTAAAAAGCACCTCGCCCCACTGATTAATCCCCCAGTTCAAATACTGATGGGAGAATCTTAATCGGTTTGCACGTTGAACCCTGCTCAGAGAAATTCGAACAACCGGCCGTCTTGACGTTTGCTTCGTGCAATCGATTACGTATAGTTTGATCACTGACACGGGTACCCGTTGTAACTTACGGGCCGTTACTGTACGATCACGACGGGTACTTAGTTGGATGTCATGAGTCGTTGTTATGGGAACTCTATCTGAACCAGGTCTCCTGGCAACACTGCCAGTGTCTAGGAAGCGGTTCCATACATCTTGGACAGCTCTTGGTGAAAAACCCAACTGCAAACCCACGTAACGCTGAGAACGTCCTTCTTGAATCATAGTTATGGCTCTGGTTTCTGTAATTGTATCCATGTGCCTTCGTACTGGTGGCATATTAACGCGAGATGATCAATGAATCGATTAAAATTAAAAAGTAATACTTTTTCCTAAAATGACCGAAACAAGTTCAGAACACAATCAAAGAATAACATCGAATTATTTTTTTCTTAAAATGATAGCCAACACTTTCAAATTAGGAACACGAACACATAAAATAAAAAAGGCAAGGCAAGACATCAAACACCAAAGAGTTCGTAATATGAATATAATGCTACTTATCAGTTACATTCAGTTTACTAAATTGCACTGAAATGTTAATAAACTAGTGGCCCTTATTTTTATTGAGTAGTGTATATAAATTAAATATAGATAAAATACCCAAATCTATACATTTTATTATGTATATTACACTAACCCTTAAAGAATAGAGGTTCTTTATTTCGGAAAAATACAAGAGCTGGGAAAGTTTTGATGCCATGTTTTTTTGCTAGCGATGTATCCTCTGTAGTAACAAAAATAATTCCGGTTTCATCTAGCTCATCATCAATATTCTCCAATTCATCTAATATTGTATCACATTCTTCACTTTCTTCACACGATCCACCTGTAAATCGTAACACAATGTAACAACCATACTATCCTACTAATATCACAAGTACCAAAATTTGAATTTATTTTTTTTATTTCAGATTAAAATCTGAAATAATATAATACTTAATTAATCCTGAACATTATATTGTACTCGAAGTTTCAACTTTCGGGCAGAGCTGGTGTACATTTTTGCCTAAAAATAGTTCTATTTTCTTTCCGAAATTATACTTACTGAAATAAACGACTACATATTCATGTTCCTCTATAAGATCAATTAATATTTCATCTGTAACTTCTTCGATGGTAGCACTGTTCTTTTGCTCAATAAGCCATTCGAGAACTTCATCCTCATTCATCAGATCTCCTTCATAAATAGCAGGAATATTATCTTCAAAATATACTAAGGTTGGCAGATGGTGGATTCCATATTCTTTTGCTTCAGCATTGTTATCTATTCTTACTATAACAATTCCTTCTTTTTCTAAATCGTCGTCAATATTCTCGAGCTCATTCATGACTCTAATGTCTTGTTTATCCTCTTTATTATCTGAAAAAGCAATATTTGTGATTATAAAAATATTGAAATTATGGCCATGACTAAAAAAGATACCCACATTATACTAGGTACTTCAAAATACAATACAAGTACATGACCGAGACTTACAAAATATAACTGCTAAATAAGGGGTAGTATCAATTAGTTTATCCATCATTTCATCAGTGACTTCAGGGATCTCACTATGCCGCTTCTGGTGCACCAACCAACCCAACAGTTCGTCTTCATTCATGAGGTCTCCTTCGTATATGTGAGGTATACCCTTCTCAAAGAAAACGATTGTTGGTACTGATTCAATACCATACTCCTTTGCTTCCTTGTCGTCATCTATTTTAACAAATGCTATGTCGTTTTGGTCACATTCATCATCAATGTTTTCTAACTCGGCTAGGACCTTCTGACTTTTTTTTTGGTCTTTGTCATCTGAAACATATAGAAAAGTTGTTGTTTATTTTATAGTATAATACAAAAATATATATAAATATTGTAACACGCGAAGTTGAGTTACGGCAGGAAAAATTTAAATAAATACTTACAAAACAGAACAGCAACATAATGCATTTTTTCGATAATGAGGTCTAACATTTCGTCTGTAATATCTTCAATTTCATCACTTTCGGTTTGATGTTTGAGCCAACTCAGTACTTTTTCCTCTTCCTCGAGATTACCTTCGTAAAACGTTGGAATACCCTTTTCAAAGTACAAAAGTGTAGGAACTTTATCTATGCCATACTCTTGCGCCTCCTCGTCATTATCTATCTTTACAAACGCAATTCCTAACTGATCACATTCATCGTCGATGTTCTCTAACTCATTCAAAACTTTCTGTGATTTGCGATCATTATTATCATCTTAAAAAGAATAACAATACAAATACATTAGTTCTCATCAAATCTCCAAATGGTCGAATAAGCTCTGTGTAGAAATCTACACGGGATGAGAAGAACTGTCGTATTGCCGTTCATTGAAAAATTCAAAAAAGCAGCAGCGGAAGATGGCGGTTTTTGAATGTGTAATTAAATGTACTATAATTCAGATCCCTCTCTCAATAGAGAGCGGTAGGAGACCCACCGCTGGTCCACATACAGGATACCCGAAATGCAGTGCATTATACGCGTGCAGCGTGTTGAGCTGCATGAAAACTTTATTCGAATAAGTCAACCATAAAATTCTTTATTTATAAAGAATAAGCAACCAAGGTCACGGGTGGACTGTAAAGCTTCTAAAACGGGCTAGTTTAATAATTGAATAAACCGCGATAGAATCCGTGAAAATAGTTTTATTGTAATAAACCCTAAAAATATTCAGAAACCATACCCAGATCATTACAAGCCTAAAGGTCTACTCGTATATATACTTTAATTATGTTACAACAAGCATCTAGGAGCTATCCATGGCATCCAACAGATATAATAAATATTGTTCATCGTATAAGTAGATCATAAAAAGCTCTCATACGTCCGAATGTCGATCTAATCAAACGTTTATTCTGCTTATATTGCCTGCATTCTGCTTTACGTTAATATAGTATATGTTACTTCAAAATATATATTATACCCAATTTAATAATGGCAATGACTTACAAAATAAAACTGCAACGGTCTTGCCATCCTTGATAAGCTTGTCCAGCATTTCGTCAGTGACGTCTTCGATTTCGTCCTTCTCTAATTGACTCACAAGCCACTCCAAGATCTCATCTTCGTTCTCCAGGTCACCTATGTGGAGGAATTATTGTCAAATAGATTAGCCAAATACATGCCGTGAAATTGCAGGGTTCAGCTATCTATGTATATAAAGTTTTCCAGTGCCCTGACACTCTGACTACAGATAAGGCTGAAATTTGGTATACAAGTAGTGTGGCCTAAGCATCCGATGAAATCATAAGAATGGATTCTTGAAAAAGTGTCCTCAAGGAGTGACATTAGCGTTTGAAGACTGTAAAAGAAATATTAAATACGTATTTCTGCGATTAAAGGAATGTAATGGAGGTTGTTTTTCAAACATGCGTTTTATGCATTTCGTGGATATTATAATTTTGAATGTTTTGAACTTGGACTTCTCACAAATCACATAAACTTTGTAACCGGGGTACTGTAAAAAGATCACTAAAAACGTGTTTCAGGGTTTTTGAAATTTAATCATAAGCGAGTGCAATAAGGGTTCAAAGTTTGCATGAAAATTTCGAAACTTGGGCGGGAAGGGCCGCGGGACGTTTGTATGTAAAATTTCTTACCATCATACACATTGGGGATCTGTTTCTCAAAGTACACAATTGATGGCACATCGTCAATTCCAAACTCTTTTGCAGCCTTTTTGTCATCGATTTTTACAAATTGTATTCCATGACGGTCGCAGTCATCGTCTATTTTTTCCAGTTCTCCTAGAACCGTCATTGATTCCTCGTCGCCATGATCATCTGTAAATACATTCAAATATGTTACTTACACCCAAAAATACTTCTCGATTCTCGTTTAATTCTTTGATTGTACATTAATTAATGTGCAGTATCTGCATCAGTTCAATTCGAATAGAAGAAAATCTCTCCCTTTTCAAACAGCATAACATGTATAAGAAATATTGACATTGAAGTCCTCTCGCCCGAAATTCGGTTAGAGCTGCCATCCCTATAGAGACTAGCGAACTGCGGAGGACATATTATATTGCACAACTGTGTGCGCACACTTTCTACTCCCTTCTAACAAGAACATATTTCAATTGAAAATGTTAATATAGCCGAAGGTTAGGTTAGGAAATACACACGAGTATTAACATATGAGTATTACGCTCTAAAGTAAGGCGATGCTCTCGGTATGTTGGACCGCGGTTATAAATAGAACAACTAAATATCATAAAAGACTTACAAAATAGCACTACAAGGTTATCAACGTTTCCGATAAGAGTGTTAAGTGTTTTAGCTGTTACGTCCTCGATGACATCTTCTTCGTCCCCAGTCGACTTGTTAGCAATCAGCCATTCCAATACGTCTTCCTCCTTGCTGAGTTCACCTGAAATCCATATCACATACTTGAGCACAATATTTCATACTAATTTATAATGATATTTCTTAATATCTAAGAAAGAAATTGTTTCCTAATCATGGATTCGTGAACAAGAAATAATATAATTAATAATTTCGTAGTTACTTATAATATACTAATACTGTTGTAATAGATAGCAGTTATTGTCGAAACCTAATTGACCATGAAAAGCTGCCCAACGCGAACCGCGTTACCATGTCTGAAGGTCATAGACTAATGACTTACAAACCTTCATAGATGACGGGTATTTGATGCCTGTAGTATACCAATCTTGGCAGCTCTCCAAGACTGTACTCCTGGGCCAGCTCCTCATCATGTATTTTAACAAAACCAATACCAAGCTGATCGGCTTCATCATCAATATTTTCCAATTCTTGAAGAGCTTTAGCACATTTCTTGCACTCTGGTTTATCTGCAAAATTTTAGTTTGTTTCTTAAATGATTGTCTCACACAGTATTAAACATGCCGCGTCGGACCAGAAGCTGTGCAGTTAACGCGTTGCTAGGTAGTTTTGAGTTAAGAAAAAAAGTTAAACTGTGTGCTATAGCAAGCGTAGTAGTGTCGTGCAAGAGATTTGTGGGTAACTGTTTAGGGTCATTGTATAGTTGTGACATACTAATATCTATTTGTATTGCTGTAAGGGAGTCTTAATCTAGATGCTCGGTACTGGGGCCTATGGAATGTTCACTAGCATTTCATAAAAACCATAATTATTCGGGTATAAAATCTACATTCTAATGCTGTATAAGATTCTGCGGGTTTCAATCCTCATTCGGATGCGCTCTAGCTATCATCTGTAGCTAGTATACTTTTATATTATCTAACATTGCTCTAGTCGTAAATGATCTCGTCACTTATATGCTACATCTTACTGTTATTAAGGTCAAGGTCGTTTGAAGCATCCATTAGGGTAATGTAAAAAAACTATATAGTTATTATGACTAATTTTATATTAGTTTCATAACAAGGCCTCTTTAGTCGTCATGAAGGAAGATTATAGAGCATGTCTCGTACGTGACACGTCGGTCCGTCAATCTGAGCTTGCTAGCGAGACAAAAATAGAACAGCAAAAATAGTTCGCTGCTCGGTCCGATAATGCAGACGTGTTTTTGATTCTAGTATTCCTCTATACGAGACGGGCGAACTCAATGGTAATCCATCGACGTCCGCCACAAGTTATGAGTTTAAGGCTCTCGTTTGCAATATACAGAGTGTTATACAATAGATAAGCAAGAAATATCGAAATAATAAGACAAATGATTATTGATACAAAACGTATCGAGTGATTCATGCCACTATAATATGTTGTCCCGAAGCCAAACGTTTAATTGGGCGAAGCGTCAAAGAATTTTCATTTAATTTGGACGAGCCAAATGCTTAAGTATTTTTTATTATAATTCCTCCACATTAATACCACGGCGACCGTTGCAAGCAACAAACCGACGAATTATTATTAACGTATGTGCTAATCTATATAAGCTTGAAATACCAGCCAAAACGACAATGTGTATATAACATACCCCCAGCTTAAAACCTTACTTACTGTTCAACGGGCCGCAACTATTGTGATCAGGACCTACGTGAAAAACACCGTCAAACACACATCGCCATGTACTTTACACATTAATCTATAGATAACAGAAAGTAAGTCAATGTCTAGCTACAAGAGAAAAATATTTACGGTATGTATACTGTTCACTACGGTTAGTGGAAAATAAATCAAGTTCAAATAATTCTGAGTATCGATATTAGATATTAATTAATTGTTTTTACTGAACCCACGAAATAACTTTAGGATACCTACAGAAGAGCACCGCAACGTATTCTGTATCCTCAATTATTTTTTCTAGAATCTTCTGGTTGACTTCTTCTATCCTGTCAGGAAGGTCCATTGCTTCTAAGCTCGTCAGGAAATCCAGGACGCTCTCCTCGTCCATGAGATCTCCTAGAAATTAAAATATTTACATTAAATATGTGTGAGAATTATAAATATATATACAATAACTAGCTCACCCGACAGACGTTGTAAGGCCGAGTTGGGTGCACAACTTAGGGGTATGAAAAGTAGATAGTAGCCTATTCTCAGACTTAGTGAACATGATAAAAATTGGTAAAAATCGGTGAGGCCGACTCGGAGGAGTAAGGTAACTAATATTGTGACACGACAATTTTATATATAAGATGTAAATCAATACACAAAATTTGTGTTTGTTAGTTGTGCTCAATTTATTTAGTAAATATTGATCACACTGTCACGAAACTTTACAGGATGTCTTGAGGACACCCGAGAGGGTTCCCAGAGCAAAAGACTGGCGAAATTAGCATTGCAGCACATCTTTGGTGACATGCTGTATAGGAGGAGGTAGTGCCATGCATAGTTCATGACACTGCATCCTCCTATGCAACGGAATTGGGCCGACACGACCGGGGAGGTACCTCTCGCTCACATAATACCGCCGTAAAGTGACATATTCAGTGTCGAGTTTCATGCGGTTTGTGAGAGCCGGTGGCCCATTGGGGGAGGGCGTCAGGAGGGCAACACATAGACATAGTAATTATGTGGATGTTAATGGGTGTTGGTAATCGTAAAAAGGCCCCGATTTCTCGTTTACCCACCTATTCTATAAAAAAAAGAATGTCGTTCACCTGGTATCTTATAAGCAGGGCCTCAGCTTACAGATAAATGTTTGCATAAATAATGATATATATAATTAGGAGTAGTACAAAAATAATGAAACATTGTCTGATGTAAGGCAGTAACTATAATAGAGATGTACAACACCAGTTAATGAAATGTAATGTTCTGCCAAAGAGATAACCTCGCAGACTGTGATGCTATAGGAGCGGACGCGACATCGGTCGTGTCACGTGTCACTTTAGTGCGACAGTAAATTTACATTTATTCGATACAGCCAGTAAACGAAGATAAATCGACGTTACGTTTCTTCATGCACAGAACACTAGCTTTTCGCCTGGAGCTTCGCGCGCGTTGTATAAAAACATTACACTGTCTATCGTAGTCCGTAAAAAGTATCCTATATCCATCCCTCGAGACACATCTTCATAACAATTTTTATCAAAGTCTGCTCAGTGATTTACACGTGGAATCGTAACTAATATCACTATTACATTTATGAAGATCTCCTTGCAGGAGGGGATTGGTTACCTTTCGTACGCTTAAATATGCCTATGTCGAGGACGGTTGAGCATAATATTGATAAAAAAATTGAAAATTAAGATGATGATACCCATTTAGGAAAGTTCAATGTACACTGATAATTGAGACAAAAAAAATAATGAAATTAAATCCTGTCGAGTCGTTTTTAAATGATGTTCACACAACGGCAATTAAATGTTAACCTTTTATTTCTAAATTTTACACAATTTTTAAACGGTTCAAGCAGAAACATGATATGTATAGTATTTTTAGTTAAATCAAAATTACGCCTTATGGGTACAAAAAGTGAGTAGAAAAAGCATTTATAGTTATCCATCTTTTGATTTTTAATAATAAATTTGCAATTTTGCATGATTACATAGAACCTCAAAGATTTTATATGAAATCAACACTTTTACGACAATTATCATCAAACGCAACATTTCACATTTATTAGCCAAATGTTCTCTTGAGATACTTAAGAATGAGATGTAATAAAACTATTTATACAAATCCACTTTAAGATTAGAACACATGGCCTACATAATTTGTAGTAGAATCGCAATGTTTGGGGCATAAAATTGCAAAGAAAAATAATTGAGAGAATTGGATAAATAATATGCAAGGGACAAATACTATGGTCTGCTTTTTATTATAACATATACAATTATGTCTTTTACTCAATCATCTTAATTTTATTCTTGACTAAAAAAAATTCAACCATAAAAAAAATGTTCTGCATAGTATCTATCATACGTAATGAATTTTATCCTACTCAAAAGATGTATATTTTGTTCCATTATTAAATTAAGTATTTAAATTAGCACTTATTCTACAGCATGACTGACTGATTAGTAGGTCTGTTTGATGCTGTGGCCAGCCATAGCTGACGTTCCGTGTTATATTTTGGAAAACAAAAGTTCTATTGGTAACAAACTAGAATGTCCAGCTCATCCAAATTTCACACTTTTGCTCAATGCAAAATATAACATTTTGCATTGAACAAAAGCCTAATTAATTATGATCCCACAAAACATTTAATGAAAAATTGTTCTAAGACAAGTCCTTATGTACTGACATAAAGTTGTGGGATTTCAAGTGGAGTCAACGCGGAGTTATACAAAGTCCTAACATCCCAAACAATAGTCAAAACTCGTGTATGGACATTCAATTTTGCACATACAAGAACGATTAGTAAAATAATGAACGTTGTATCAATTCACCTCACATCCATGTGACGATAGCAACGCCTACAGTTTATATGATGATAAGTGAGTCAGTGGCGAAATTGAGTGGTGTTTTTACAAGTTAATAAAATATAAAGTTATAGTAATATACCTTGGTATTTTTAAACGTGTTATGGCCACAATATCTTGAACATTTTTGGGCAGCCCATCACTATCGGGACCATTGTTATGAGGGTCGAAAAATTTGCCGAAAGTATTCGTTGGAGGAAAGGTAGGTTTATTAATTGCTTCGTAACTTCCATAGTGGGATGTCTATCTCGGGATAGACCGAGGTCAGTCTCCAGTTACCTAGATAGGACCTACAGCCGCCAGTCGCTCGTGTCGTGTTTCCGTCCCACTATAATTAATACAGAATGTATTATTGTGTGCTCATAGCAAACATAAGTGCACCGCCTAAATTTCTTTACTTCTGCATTATGATATATCCTTATATGTACTTAGTCTTTAGCTAGTATTCTTATATATTCCTAGTATTCTTCAGGAAACCACGACATAGCAGAAATTTGGCTAGAAACATAAAGGGTTTTAATCTATGAGTATGTGACAAATAAGGACTGACGACCGGCTGGCTCAGTTGGTAACGTGGCGGTTAAGACCGCGCCAGAGGTTGCGGGTTCGAATCCCGCCTATGTCGTGGATGTCTATATAGATATGTATTTCTATAATAAAAATCTTAAATATATAAAATTTCTTACATTTATAAAAAAATATTAAATATATTTCCGTTATCTAGTACCTGTAACACAAGTCCTTACGGTACTTAGCACGGGGCTACGCTAGCGTGGTGTGATAAGTCCACAGATATTTAAAAAATGTAAAAAAAAAAGTAAACCCTCATATATATGTAATCCCATAACATGGTTGCACCGTATGTGTTTGCGTTCATTACGGCAGAGCCCAGAGTTTTATACGGAAACATGTTTGAATATGGGTACGACGTGCTCTAAAAATAAAAATTAAATCATTATCACGGCTTCTAGCTGATTTGAAGCGCAAATCTACCCCACCCGTCAGAGGGTGGGGGAGGAGGCCGGCCTCCTCTGACAAGCCAAACCGAAAGACGAGCTCAACTTTTCTTAAACACGTCCCGTAACATTAAACGGCATCGTGCGCGCGCCGTCCCACTAGCGTGGGGAGGGGGACCGCTCCCCCTTTTCGGTCCCAAAAATAACCACGATAGGGTAATGTCCACTAAAATTCCGGTTTGCTTCTTCCCATCTGCAGGAAAGGAGGGGGGGTCTGTCCCCCTATCGTCTACCTATAACCAGAAGACAAAAAGTCTTCCGTAATCAGTCGAACTGTTAGGGCCAGACAAGTGCCGCCAACCAGTAGTAGGTCCCTCCGAAAAAAAAATGGGTACGACGTAGTCAGGCGAACTGTGGAGGCTGGACTAGCGCCGCCAACCAGTATTAGGTCCCTCCGAAAAAAAAAATTATGGGTACGAAAAATCTCAATTTACATACTAATGTTATTGATTGATATTGCCGAAACGTATTGACATGACCATAATAAATATTTATACTTCAGACATTTCAGATCAGTGCCGACCCGTAACATTACACGTTGCCATGATAACAAATTCTGCAGTTATGTACGAGTATGTATACTCATAACGCCCAATGCAGCTGCAATGCAATGTAGCACGTAGTATCAACTGTTTCTTACAATCCTTTTTTTTTGTTGTTGACACAGGAAAACGCATCTAAGCGTCTTCACCGGCCCTGGGTGGGGTCCAGTGGTGTGCGGGGCTCGCAGCACATTATAGTGCCGAATACCCACAGAAACCACAGCGAATGCCATCCGTGCCACCTATGATGAGGTGCCCCGAAACAACAAATCGTTACGGCACCTCGACGGCTAGTCAGCCCCCAAAGGGACCGACGCCACCTCCACAGATGAGGTTGTCGCGCACTACAGGACAATCCCACCAACTTTGGGACCGGGCAATGGGTTCAGGTTCCCGTCCTCGTCCCTTGCCCCGTGCGCAAAAAGCGCCGCCTCCTTTTGCTCTTTTGTTCCCTCTTCGTATAAGAGGGGTACGAAGAGCAGACCCCCCCTCCTCGATTCAGTTGGCTTTGCCCAAGGTGTCTCGTGTCTCCATTCACCCCAGGCTACTGAGCCCTACCGCCACGACAAGGCTTCAACCATGGTGGGAACTTCTTACAGTCCTGTCACAAACATAATTAAAATCCGGAACCAAGTATGCTAAGTAGCCTGCGAAACGAAGACAAAACACCATAATTGATTCCCATCCACCAGATCGTATGGAAGGCGAACTGCTGCCAACGCTGTGAATATATTACTGGTTCATTGTGATAAACAAATTACATATTTTTATATATAAACGTGTAGTCGGAGTCTGTCGATTACTACCGATGCCAGAGGGCTTCTGCATTAGGTCGTTAGCACAAGGTGGCCCATACGAAGGTCAAATCGCGCGTAAAGGCATTAATCCTGTGAACGAGTGGTAATCACCGAGTTGGTAATTACCTTGCCGGCCTAGTGCGGCTGCAATGCAAAATGACATATATCTAAAGAATATATTAGTATTTTCATGATAAGTAACCGTAGCGGAAAAGATTAAAAATGATTAGCTTTTGTCACTACTATGCGCGCCTGGTATATTCTTCAAAACATAGGTGACACATTTAAATCGGCATGTTAATAAGTCACACAAATTTTGTAACACAAATCACCGGCAATTGAAATCGCAACAACTTTCATCTACGTTGTATGATGTTCAAAGACATAGAAAGGCACGAAAAACATCTATACTAATAATATAAAGCTGAAGAGTTTGTACGTTTCAACGCGCTCATCTCAGGAAATAGAAGGAATTGAAAAATTGTTTTTTGTCCATATAACCTCAACTTCCGCGGAAGGCTGTAGACTCTACACCATGACGCTACAACTAACAGGCCCGGGGATACGCGGGTGAAACCGCGGAGTTATGCTCGTTATAAATATAATCCTTCTGGCTCTTATTAAGCAGATGCTTCTTCTTTTCTACAGTCTGAAGCCATTTTTCATTACATTATTTTTTTAAATGAAATATACACCAGTTTGACCAGGGTGTGCTAGCTACGCCCTGCTATTTCACTCGCACAAGTTTAGATTTTTTCCTACAAACCCCCACTTTACCCCCTTAGAGATAAAATTTTCAAGGATCCTTTCTTAGAAAATATGTTCATTTTGCCTGATATTCTATGTAAAAGAAAAAAAGGAATACCCCATCAACGATGACAAATTGAGCTGGACTCCTTTCGGAATGATATTGGTCCCATCTAGTTCTAAATAGAGATGTGCGGTAAGAGAGTAGAGTGGCCTTTACCCAGCAGTAGGACACAACAGGCTATTAATAAAGTAATAACAATACAAAGGAACTGCGACTCACATGTATATCAAGGCACGGTCGAAACTGCTGTACCTAGAGACTTTAAATTTGGTAGAGTGGAGCCTTTCGTGATGTATCATGAAAGGGTTTAGATATTCAATCCCTAAGGGGGTTGAGTTTGTATAAATTGTTTTCGGGGTTGGTAGTTTGTCTGCAATTTTCTTAGTACAAGATACTATCAGTGGTTTCTTTACACGCATGAAACCGCGGGGCACTGCTTGTAATTGATGAAATTTCGAAACAAAATGAAAGTATAATGACCCACCTTCGTAAATGATCGGTTCCTTCTCACGGAAGTACGTGAGGGCGGGGAATTTCGTGATGCCATGTTGTTTGGCGAGCCTCTTGTCGTTGATCTTGACGAAGTCAACGCCGAACGTGTCCGTGTCGTCGTCAATCGTCTCCAGCTCCTCCAGCACCTTGTCGCACGTGACACAGCTCCGCGCATCTGGAAATTTAGTTTGTCTTGTATAAATAAAAATGGCTTCGCGCGCACTCGGGGATGTATGTCCTGCAGTGGACGAAGACTGACCGATGGTGATGAAAGAGAGAAAGAGAAAGTGTTTGTGTATAAGTACACATACATTTTTTTTCTCAAGATTGGGAGGGGTGTCAAGAGATTGGGCATGTGCCAAACGATATATTGTAGAACAAACACAGCCGAAGGTTGGCGTTGACTTTATCGAGCATTCAAATCTCGATGTTTGTTCTTCAAAGATGACGTTGGTCAGTAACGCTTGGAACAACTGTTATAGATCCGTATATTAAAAAAATTGTGTCTGTACTTATGTACACGCGTTAGAAGTCCTACTTTTGCGTAATAAGAGAAAAATCTTTTTGGACATTTACTCTTTCGTATTTGTTCTACTCCCTAAACCTGAAGAATATTCTACGCTCGTGTAAAAAACGGCACTAACAATAGAAAAAAGATATTTAACACATTGAAAGTTTTATACAGAAACACTATCGTGAATACAGTCCTGACAACTTAGATACTTGCGTGCGTACTTAGATAAAACTTAGACACAATTTTTTCAAACTAAAATGTTGATTGTAGCGAACTCCAGGGTGTCGGTTATTTTCGACGGTGCGCCCGCGCACCGTAAAAACTACTCTCAACGTTTTTACCTAAAACGCCAAAAGTACTATAATTTCAAAAAGAAAACCCCCCCAATGAGTGTAGGCTCATAACTCCAGATCGACTGCACAGGGTTATTAGTCTTCTATATTATGATTTTTAGTAATCTTTGTTACTTTTACTTTTGGAATTATTTTATTTGTGCGTTTCTTATGGCCGTGAAAAAATAATTAAAAGTGGCCTGAAAATTAATTTTACAAAGTATGTGACGTATTTGACATTTGCACTACGTAACATTTCAATTTACCGACGACAACAAAATCTGCAAATATGGGAAGGTGGCATCTGACGGGTGAGCAGTCGATTATTAGATTTTAATTGCTGAAAAGGCCTTCAATGAACGTCCGGTTACAAAGAGGTTTATATTTAGCTTTTTATAGGACAGGTGATCATCAAGGTATAACGTGTTGAAAATAAAACAACTAAAGTACGTATGTAG
>JAFELO010000072.1:1032114-1060745 GCA_017140195.1 Eumaeus atala
GTGTATTAAAGAGGCAAGGAATGCGATTTTTGAACGTTCTGTCACCATGATAATTACTCACTCTAGGTACTTCATATTTACCTGCCGACATCGTCTGGTAAAGTATTTATTGTCGACCCGTGAGTGTCATCATAGTTATGAACTAGCAGTAAATGTTTTTGTTTTAAGTTAACGGGTAGAATCCTACATATTTTAAATAACTTATAATAATTTTCTTCGCCGCCATTTCTTGTTTCGTTGTTAACTAATAATTTTATCAATTTAATTTTTAGTGATTCTAATTTATCAATTTAATTTTTAGTGATTCTAATTTATCAATATTACTTTTAAATGTCAGATCATAACAGTCAAGAAAGTCGCTCAAGATCGAATCAACTAAGGCCATATCATATACAGACACTTTAATGTACAAGGAGGGACTTTAAAACTGGGATGGTAGAACATTACAAATAATATTCTTAATTTATTACAAACATAATCTATATGAGAGGACAATGAAAAACTTGCGACTATTTTCATGCCGAGGTAAGTGACGTTTTTTACTTGTTCTATTGGTTTACAAAAGCAGCCTTCGTTATTATTGTGCATACAATCATAGCTATGGGTGTAAATATGGCATTCAATAAGGACTTGTCTGTGTAAAGTGAGTGTATTATTATCATATTAGTTTTATCTGTATTGAGAACGATGCCGTTGTCACGAGACCAAGATATTATAATTATAACATATTAGAATATAGCAAAGTGCTCTGTTCTAACAGAAGTTAATTATCCAGATTTCCTAATGGATAGAGAACGACCAATTAAATTAAGGCATATTACTTACACAAATAAATAAAACATCCTTCAAGTAAACAATGTATACGGAATCCGTAGAATAGAGTATTTGATTCCAAATGTATTACCAGATTAACTTATACAAATGTATATTAAACAATAAAAGTAAAGATAAGAAAAGACCAAGCTAAAGCGCTATCTTTCAACATCTACATAATATTATATGTAAAACAACTGTCTCATTGTGCATAAATTGTGTCTGTATTGTGTTCGACATGCGGTTATTACATGCCCTTACCATATGTGCTTGACTCTCCCCGCTCAGATAAGCCCAGTAGGTTTTCGTTGCTGGGTTTTTTGTACCAAAATAAATGTAATTACTCTATATTAAAAAAAATTCTTGGAGTTTGAAGATAATATTGAGTCGATTATATCATATTAAATAAGATTTAATAGTAGACAGGTAACAGCAAGTCTATGGTGACATGTTTCTGGCATCTGGCCACAAATTAACTAACAGACCTAAATTATCTTGCAAATTAAACTAAATAAATATGAGAACGAACAAAACGTAACCGACTTTGAAAGTGTATAACGTGAAAGATACTGAACATTATTTAGGCGGTTACAATAGCATATGAATTGTTCGGTCCTGTAATGAAATTCTACACGTATTGACGTGTAGAACTTCATTACAGGACTTCGCGACAAAAATAAAAATTCACCACTTTTTTATGGAATCAGCTACCCCCCCCCCCCCGGTATTTCCCTAAGTCGTATACTTAGGGATCTTCAAGGAAAGAGCCTACTAATAAAATAAAAGGCCGGCAAAGCATCTGTGAGATCTCTGGTGCTGCGGATATCTGTGGGCTTCGGTGATCACTTATTTACAAGCGGTGCCAGCTCGTCTGCCTCCTACACTATAAAAATACTACGTTTAACATACGGAAAAGCTGTACAAGAGGTTTTGCTAATATCCACTCGTAACATGAAAAGGTTTTGGTGGAATGTTTCAGTTTTGTGTTTATTATGTTATTATATTCGTACGTATAGATGTAGAGATCACCATCCCTGATGCCACGTGTAGTTTTTTTAATACACTTTGCCATTCCTTATGATCAGACTATTATAATATGTAATACATGGTCTTAATGTGTGACTTATAAACAGATATTTTTGAAACGTATCAAAAAAAAGTTCATCGATAGCAGAGAAGCACACAAGAGGCTGTAAGCATGTAAATGATAAGTGACTGCAGCATTATTAACACCAGCTATTAATTATTTATTCTGCAGGGAATATATACAAACGTTAGCGATGCTTATGTCTACATTTGTCCACTGAGCTAGCTATTAATAGTGCAAAGGCACTGGTTTTCCTAAAATTATATATTGTAGCCAGTCTTACGAGATTAATCTGAAAGAAATCTAAAATTATATTTTTGGTACAACGACGCTGCTCTTACGCAAACAACTCGATTTCATGTATGAATCACAACACATATGTTACACGATGAAAAAGCCAGGTATACAAAGATGATAAAGAACATGTAGTTAATATTATAGTTATCATAAGCGTGAGCACGGAATATGTCATAAAACTCTGCATCCTTAATTTGAGAACCATACACTACAGAGAGAAATATAAACAATATAAACATAATCCCTTTGGACAAAACAAAATTAATTCACATAAGGTAAATTAGAAATGTGAAAAAAAACTCGAGAAATGCGCAACCACATCAAGTAATTGCAAACCAAGAAACGCCATTTTTAATTTTATCGTTACTTATGGTGTCGTTAGTCATATGTAGATAATAAAATAAAATACTGCAGCTTCCCGAAACCTCGCCGGAGTATTACGGCAGTAGTTATATTGTCAACAAGGTCTTAATTGCTCTCATAGACAAAGCTCTGCGATTATAACGCGAATATTGTAAAACATTTGCTATCTTTAACCCAGATATCAATTTCATAACTATAATACAAACAAATAAACTACATATAGATAAGATGTAGTGTGAAGCAAATGAGAGAGATTAAATGAGCACATTGTACATTACGAATCAGTCTTGTCTCGACTGAATCATCTTATTTTAGTTTCATTGGCCCGTCCTACGCTTGAACGAAATGATAATGAAAAAGATAACAAATATACCTATGCAATCACTTTACTATAGTAAGATGCGTAAAGCGCTTTGCAACCGCCCATTGATTTTTTAATGTAATTTATTGATATTAGCAAACTAAAAATTTACGTCCAGATATACACTCGGCCAATAAGTAGGAAAAGGATGAGGTGTAAACCACACCTCAACACTTTAAAATATAAGTAACATTACCAAAAATGGCCGCAGTTTTTTAATTTATCCAGTAATAGGTCTGCTGGAATAGGTTCCGATTTGAAATAAGCTGTACCATTGTAAGAGCCACTTATTGTTTCAGCGTTCAAAAAAAATGTTTTATGTACATAAATTACATTTTCTGTACTACGAAAAAGCTTTTGACAATGTCGAAACCTGGCCTGTTCTGCAAGCTTTACAGCGATGTTATGTCGATTGGCAATACGTCGACATACTGAGAGCATTGTTTGACGCTGCTCATATGTCCGTTCTAATTCCGGGAGGTTAAACGAGGCCAATCCAATTGCATTGAGGAGTGCGAAAGGGGGTATTATTTCACAGAAAATGTTCACTAATGCTTTGGAGGATGTCTTTAAGACTTTAAACTGGGTAGAATGCGGCATAGATATTAACGGCGTGTACCTCACATCTTCGTTTCACCGACGATATCGTTGTGTTGGCTTGAGAAAGCTTGCAGGAAATATTGCACAGCCTAAATTAATCCTCCCGACGTATTGGTATTAGGATGAACTTGGACAAGACAAAGGTCATGTTCAACGAACACGTTCTCCCTAGGCCGGTCGACGTCGATGGTGCTATTCTCGAAGTAGTAGCCGAATAACGAATAACTATTGCCATTAGGTAGACATAACTTTGTAGATCGAAACCGATTGAAGGATTCAGTTGGCTTGAGCAGCATTCCGGAAGCTTCGTCACATTCTCACCTTACCGCAGAGCTGAAACACAAAACTCTTCAAGAAATGCGTTCTTCCCGAAATGACCTACGGGGCCGAAACATGACCTCTTATTTTAGGACTGGTCCTGACTGACTATTGAACGTGCTGTGTGGGTGTGTTCTTTGTCCCATAGAATTCGCAACCAAGTCATAAGGCAGAGGACTAAAGTATCCGATATCACGCGACGAAAAAGCTCGTTGATGTGGCAATGGGCTGGTCACACACTCAGAAGATCGGATGGCAGATGGGCGACTAAGATTCTGGAGTAGAGGCTGCGTTTAGGAAAACGAAGTTTTGGTCGACCGTTCACCAGGTGGGAAGACGGTCTCCGTGCAGTAGCCGGTCCAGGATGGATCGGCCGTCTTGGCGTTCTTTAAAAATGTCCAGCAGTGGACTGATAGGGGCTGATAATGAATGAATGTCCATTAATTGTTAAATGAATAAATAAATCAGTGCCCTTAAGATTTACAAATTTAAAAAAGGACTTCCTCAAAAAGGAGAATCTTCGACCTTATCTGCAGTATATAATAGTTCCGAAAAACAGATAGATACGATAAAATACCTTCTAATTTTGGACATAAATTGTCCACGATTTCTGTTCATCATTCCGTATTTGTATATTGCAAAATGCTGCCATGTTTGATATCATTTAGCACTACTTTTTTACGCGGAGAAACTTTAATGGATCTGGCTGCAGTTCAGTGGAGTATATTTGTTCAGTATTTATTATTACACAGTAAATTCGATCGTTAAGTTTGGGTGACTTTATTGCATGCCGTTACACTGTGCATTTTTCTTAATGCTAATAGCTTATTTTACATTCTTGTTCCTCTTTAAAATCAATAGACCTTTTTTCCCTTCTACAAAGAAGGGAGACAAACAGTTGCTTGAGGAGAGGTAGTGCCATGCTGCATTGCAACCGAATCGGGCCGGCACCACTAGGTGGTACCTCTCGCTCTCTTGCAATATAGTAACAGCTATGCTGTCGTATCATTTGTGAATAGGTTGTGGCCTATTGGAAAGGTGGAGGAAAGGAGGGTGACGCATCGGCTCAGTTTATGTAAGTAACTATTACATTCGATCTCATTCGAATATGTAAGTACTTACACTAAGTTGTACTTACCCGTACATTCCTCAAAACAAAGTAATATTTTCTATTAAATGGTACAACACACAGTTGTGTTAAATGCAAACTGAGTATAGTATCGTTGAGCGGAATCGCCCAAGGATAAAATAAGTAAGTATCAATTTTTTTTTATAGGGAGACCCTATAGCCTTTCCCCACGATATCATCAGCGTAAAATCTATTTTAACTTTTTTAGGAATAAAATCAGAAGTTATATAACAATATATAATTTAAGCATAATCTACACTTATCATAAAACAAACTCCTCAAAAGTTCTCTGTCTGTATGTGATCGATTTTTTAATGTCTACTGAACGGATTTTCATGCGGACCTCGCCAAGAAATTGAGATATTTCCGGGAAATATTTAAGTGTATAATTTATTCCCGGGCTTATCCGGGGCGCATCGCTTGCAAATTATGAGAATCTATTAAAATCTAAAATTATTATATTAAAATCTAAAATTGACAAAAAATTAAAATATTCATGAACAACGATACACGTTTACAAATCGCAAATATTGAATGAAGCGCATTTCAAAATTTCCACTGAAAATAGTAGTCAGCCCATCGTCGCATTTTGAACTGTAGGTACAAGTATCTATGACATTCATAAATTAAAGTTTTCTTTTTTTATTATTTAAGTATAGATACTGAAACAATAAATAGTACGCGTATGCGCTTTGACCAGTCTGTCAAAACGCATTTGTGGAAGCGGTATTTGATTTGTTACGCTGATTCTTATATTAACACGAACAAACACAGAACATTCTAAAAACATTGTTTTGAATTCTGTTGCATTATTAAGGCATCTAAAAGTTTTTCGTGTCCAGGCAGTCGCCAGTAACGTTTTTATTACTGGTTTCAATTATTTTAATTTTCTATTTAATTTTAATTGAACTTGCTATAATTGTGTCAGTATTATGGTATTATTTTTACAACTATTTGTTTATTTATTTTGAGAACCTCTAAGATGGCACGGTAACGATTACGAATTTATAGCTGAAGGCAAGGTTCTGTTTTCTTAACTTTGTATCAACCAGTTTTATAAGTGAATTGCATCTTGTAAATCCTTTTTTTTCAATTGAACAAAGGATTTTTTAAATTTCTATTTGGAGGTCTGTTATACGCCACTACTATTAGACTATAACACTTAGTTTTCTCTATCACAAGTCCAAAATATATATTTGTTTGACAGCAAAAATGTACTATGTTTACTTTCTATAAAACTTTTCTGTCTTTCAAGATTGAACAGGTTTTTTTTACAGCCAGAGTTTTTTGTTCTCGAGCCATTGGTGTATATTAGAACTTCCATCCCTCAAGGCTATGAAGTTGCGTTGTTTACGCTATCTCCTAATGGACCACCGGACCAGGACCAACACGATGCAGCATTGGCGATATCCCTCTTTAATAGACTTCTATAAGCGCTTAAAGGATCGAGTCATTCAAAGTTAGCAATGTTTTCATGTTATAAGTAGAATGTAATGTTTATTGTGATTGCAATCTAATCTACTTACAACGTTATTTAAAGAATTAAACTTGTAGTAAACATTTACAGAGAACACATTTCAAAATTTTGCATTTCAAATAGGTAAGCTAGACGTAATTTATAGGGTTGCTTTGGAAGAACTCCAAATTAGTTGTTTGAACCGCGAAATTCTCGACTATTTAAGAAATTCTAAATTATATTAAAAATAAAAATTATTATACGTCTATACCACTAAAATTAAACATATAAAAACGTTTTAAGGCCCATTATTTGGTATAAGTATATTCACTTTCGATGAAAGATGTTTTTTTTAGATTATCTATCAAACTATTAATTACCTAAATTTAAAAAAATAAATTGTTTTTTAAGGATCTTTGATATTATGATAAAGACTTTGTGGTGATATCAAACTGTGATACACCTGTAAATAAAAATAATTAAGATCCTAATCTTAATTATTTTTATTTATTAATTGAGTACTAAGTACAATGTATTTACTTAACCTTTTTTATATATTTTTTTTTTATTTGACTTGTTTGACTATTTAATAACACTAAATTGTTAATAAAAGTCGCTCAACGACAACATTGTTAAAAACGTACTTTGATGCAGACACCATTTGGAGAGGCCTACAAAATCAAGCCAGAGGTGTCATTAAATGTATCATCACACGTTTCAAACTTTTAAAGACCATTAAATTTAACAGCGTTAAATAATTAAAACTTTTCACAATATTTTCGCGATTTTCATTCTTTAAAGGCGGACGTCACAGGTGCCCTGTTTTCAAAATATATTTTGTGATCGTTTATTGTCGTAGATACATGTCTTATAGTTGTTTACGTCTGAAGTTCCACACATAATTTAGATAATAATTTAATATGAATTACTTTATTACTACGTGCGTTTTTATGATTCCCATAATGAGAGTACTTATAACACCTGTTAACCTATTGATGCCTCCCAACACATGTATCATATATGAACATTCAAATTGTTTAGCTATTGTCTATTGTCTAGACAGATAATGGGTTAAGCTGTTACAACTTTATAGTCTGTTATATATGGTACATAATGTGAACCTATAGTAAATATAGTGAGATCATTATTTCAGGTCTTCTTCTAGATTCTATAGACCGTTTATCCCACGTAGAGACAGTGACACCAAAATATAATTGGAATGCCAATATCACGCAAGAGAAATCTGATTCTGTGAAACACGCTGGTTAGTTTTAGCCGTTCGGCGTAGGCGCTTGGCGACCTTGTGCAAACGGGACCGTGGAGCGAGCACCGCCGCCATTTTAGGCGGCGCCGACGGCCGCCGCGGTCGGGTCGGGTTTTATTGTCTCCGCGATTGCATAAGAGATGATAATAATTGATCATTAGTAGTAGCGTCCCTGGCGGACCGCCAAGGGGACTTACACCAGAACACCGCCACAAAGTCCTTCTCCTCCAGCAGTCGCTCGAGCTGTTTGGCGGTGACCTCCTCTATCTGCGGCTCGTGGCGGGGAGGGGCGGGCTTGCGCGCGGCGGCGCTCGCGAGCAGCAGGGCCACGAGGGCCGGCACCCACCTAGCCATAGCGAGGGCGCGCGCGTACTGACGCGCCGGGCGCCCGCCCGCCCTCAGCCTGCGCACGCGCACCCGCGCATGCGCAAGGGCAGCCGAAATCCCCAGTCTGCGTCCACGTTTCAAGGAATCTCACGGAAACTTTTGAGTAAAGATAACGTTTAAACTAGTAGAAGTAAAAGAAAAGCTATTTAGATATAATAGAAATAAGCCATAAACTAAAACTGCTGCTACAGTTTAGCTTCCTACGAAATCCAGACTGCATACATATTTCAAGAAATCTACGATAATATTTACGTAGAGACAATATGTCTACTATTATAAAAAAGACTATACAAATATATAATAAATAAGGCAGTTTACGAGGAATGATATCTACGGAATCCCCGTACTACATATAGAACATCTCACTTCAGTCATATATTTTTTAAGTATGCGGTAGTGCCAGACTGCACGTGACGCTAACATTGTATTACCTGAAAATTGATACGATGATGTTTCGTGCGGCTTGTGAGGATCCGGTGGCTTTTTGCGGGGGACTGGGACCAACGCGACTGCATATGCGCATGTTAATGGGCGTCAGTACTCACCAAATGCCTCCTTATGCTCCTTTGTCCTCATATGCTATAAATGCGTGTAATTATTAGTTTAAATTTGATTTATTTATACCACAAGGCAGGAAACTGGCAGTGAGCTTTTGAGACTACCGACGCGCATTAAAACCCACATAATATTCATGGAACTTTTCTGCCCTGCTCCCTCTTATGATCCACAGGAAGAAACACGATATGTGACTGTCACTTTGCGGCGGTATCATGTCAGCGAGAGATGCACATTCCCGGTCATATCGGTCCAATTCGGCTGCAGTCGGCTAAAAAAACAAAAAAATCATATACGTACTCGCGTCTTCTTATAAGGGTAAATTGATAATGCCTCAGACAATAGTCATATTTCTCTGAAGGTTTGCGCGCTGTTTATCCCACAGAAGTTTAAACTTATTTATAGCAGGCAAGAAATCTTACTGTCTGTATGTAGGCTTAAAATAAAGTTTATCACTGAGAAACAAAATCCACAACGCCTGTCTGCAGGATCACTGCTGACCACTGATGATTTTAAAAACATCGCTAAAAACCGAGTGTGAAAAGGCGCTTTAAATTCATTAACCTAAGTTAGCTTTTGAACTTGAATTTATAAATATAAAAGGATTAGGTGGTTGCTAAGCTTAGTCATGACCACTAAAGCTGTGTTACGAACCCAGCAGTTATCAGTTAGTATTAGTAGTTACTAAACTACTGCTAATAGTACAGATACTTCGTTCAGATATAGTTGTTCGAAGCATAAAACGAAATTTGCTATTCTGCCATAAAAAACTAGAACGACAGAAAAAGTATGTTATATCTGGATAAACTCAAATGTCTCTCACTAATAAACTAAAATAGCTGGCCACAGCTTGTATAAGTAAACACTTATAAAGGATTTTCGGGAATTCCCACTATTATGTGTTTGTACATATATTTATGATCTGGTCGTTCCTAAGTGGCAATACGTACTTTTATTCTGAAAAATTTATTCCTGATTAGAACAATCGAGGTATATATCGTAGATCGTAAAATGATACGAAGCCTATACTTTCCGATTATAAATGCATTAGCTCTTTAATATTGTAAGATAAAATATGGCATATCTCTTTATACATACCTCAATATATTTGATAGATTATAAGAATATCGATAATACCGGATAGAAATTTAATTCATGTCTACTCAATTATAAATAACAAAAAACACACTACTAAAGAATGAAAAAAATAAGTTCAGAGGAAGACAATAAGGACCAGTTCCCCAGTTTCTTTTCTTAATTATGTCCCGTGTAGCCTGTTACAATAATAATATTTCCTTCTTTTTGGCGCTGGGGAATGCTTTTAAGCGCGCCCCCAGGACAAGTAAATCCTAAGTGGGTATGTAGGACTCGAGAGAGTAAGAGAAGCTTCCCATACCCACTAAATCCCAGCGGTGTTCCTACTCGTCCGCCAGTGAGAGGAGCCACGAGAACGCGGTGGCAAGTAACCACAAATCCACCAACGGAGGCCCTTGAAGGCTCTACTTGGGAGGATTACTCCGAAACTACGTTGAGGTCACCGACAGTTGACCGACAACTCGGGCCATCATGAGTAGTCGACGACTTGCCAAAGTCGTCATCCTGCGATCCTTCTTAAAGCGGAAGGTTGTACCGTAAGCGACTCGGACCACTCGAGGTTCCCCTCGCTTCTTGCCTTTCCACGTGTCTTAGGCGTTCCACCTGTTTTTTGGCACTCTAATAATAATCTGTGAAACAATCTCTAAGGACCGGTTGTACAGGTTTTTGGCGTTGACAGTGCTGTTGGGCCACCCCATCAAAATTTTCATTTCAACCTGCTTATTTCTTCTTGCGGAGACAGAGAAAAGGAGATAAAGTTCCTAATATATCTATAGTTGAATTAGTGCAGGTTCCAATTGAAGTCCCGAATTCCGATTAACTTAACTTAGAACTTATGTGTGAATTAGACTACTAATATTAGTTTAACTATTTGGAGGGGAGGAAAAAAGGAGGGCAACGGAACGGTCTGACAAACTTGTGGATGTCTTTTGTATCCAACAGTGGTCGTCTAAATGCTCGGATTTCCCTTGTGCCACTTTATACCATTAAAAAATATAGGCAAGTTAGGCTCAATGACTGCAATACAATGCGACAAAATGGCATCACTTAGCAAGATAAAAACGGTATAATAATAATTTTGTCATCCTAGCCGAATTTCGGCTATGGCAACCATCTCTATAGAGACTAGTCATCTACAGCACTTATGCATTATAGTGCACAAATGTTTGCGCAGGCACAAGTGCACCCTCCATTCACTTATTCTTCTGTTCCGGTGGGAAACAATTTGACACGACCGTAGAGATATCAGGGGAGGGACCGGCGGCGAAACGTGCTCTCCGAGGCACGGGGGTATAACACCGCCAATTTCTCGACACCTTTTTGATATAGTATAAAAGGGCAAACCAAAAATCATAGTCTTTTAACGACTACCGACTCCCGTGAACATCCGCATAATTACTATACCGATGCGCTCCTCTCCCTTCCTCCTCCCCCCCTATGGGTCACCGGCTACTCACAAACCACACGAAACGTGACAATGTTACTTTATGCCGGTACATCGTCGTAACAGCCCAATACGGCTGCAGTACACCATGTCACTATCTCTTACTAAAAAACTCGGGCAGGTATTAGAAATTTAAACTCTAAATGGTGCTTTTTGATCCGACCTAGGATTTGAAACCGGGACCTCTCTTCCGTCACGTACCACGTGGGACCAAGAGACCACGAGGAGGTCAATTATGACTTATAATGTCATGTCGATGTTGTTTATTGTTCGTTGATGACTTACATTTACTTAGCTGGAGTGGCATTGGGCTGGTCACACACTCAGAAGAACAGTTGGGAGATGGGCCAGTAAAGTTCTGGAGTGGAGGCCGCGTTTCAGAAAACGAAGAGTTGGACAACCATTCACCAGGTGGGAAGACTATATCCGTGCAGTGGCCGGTCCGGGATGAATGCGAGTAGCAGGAGATCGGTCGTCTTGGTGTTAATTTAAAGAGGCCCTTGTCCAACAGAGGACCGATAAAGGCTGATAGCGATAATGATGATTATTTACTTAGTTTGTGGAGTCTGGAGACTTGCCTAAACCATTTTATGAAAAAAGTAAATTGGGCCGGAAAGCCAGAGGTACCTCTCTGTCCACTAATATCAACGTAAAGTCCTGAGTATGTGTATATCCCTCCCCCTTAATATAAAATTGTTGCTGTTTTTGCTAAAATTTATAGTTTTTGTCGATGGAACGTTTTGGTTAAACACGTTACGTACGTACAAAGAGTGATTGGTACGTATCCGAAACGACAAAGAGAAACTTTAATAATCTATTTAAAATAATTTTATTTTTCAACGTAGTTTCGTTCAACATCGATGCAGCACTTCTCCAATCCCGATACACCAGTTTGATAAAATGTTTTCTTTAACCGTTAAAATACTCGTCTACGGCGAAAACGACTTCGTCATTTGATGAAAATCTTCGGCCACCTAACAATTTTTTGCGATTCGGGAATAAACGGAAGTCGCACGGGGCCAGATCTGGGGAATAGGGAGGATGCGGTAACAATTCATGAAGCTTGGCAACTGCAACCCTTGGCGAGTGCACAGGTGCGTTGTCATGGTAGAATAAAACGTTATTTTTGGCTAAATAAGGTCGTCTCTTTCGGATTTCTTCACAAAGTTTTTGCTGCAAGCTTGCATAATACTCCCTATCTATTGTTTTTCCTCTTTGCAAATAATCCACTAAATAATCCCTCGAGCATCCCAAAAAACAGTCGACATCACTTTGCCGGCCGACAAAACCGTTTTTGCTTCCTTCGGCTCAGGTTTTCCGCTCTCGGTCCACTGCTTAGATTGTTCTTTTGTTTCAGGAGTATAATGATGTATCCATGTTACATCTAAAGTCACATAACGCGACATAAAGTAGTAGTATCGTGCTTAAACAGCGTCAAACACTCCGACTAATCGTCCACTCGACGTTGCTTTTGGTTAACAGTTAGAAAACGCGGCACACATCGCGCGCAAATCTTTATCACTCGCAAATGTTGGTGTAAAATGTTAACAACGCGTTCCTAGGAAATGCTTACCAGCTCTGCCATCTGCCGCAACTTTAAGCGCCGATCATTCAAAACGATTTTTTGAATATTTTTGATCATGTCCAGATTCGTGACATTGTTTGGACGGCCAGACCTGTTGGCGTCTTCGCAGCTCTGTCTTCCACGTTTAAAATCAGTCACACAGATGTGAATTGTACCCAATGCAGGAGCAGTATTACATAAATTGCTATTTAGCTTGACTTTAATCTGGGTTGCTACCTACCCTTTTAAAACGTATAAACTTATCACCGCACGAATTTCGTTTCTTTCCATCGTTGAGAAAATTTACGGCAGAGAAATTGCTAGGTCCCCTCACACAAATTCTATAAGTTCGAATAAATTCAAATTTGGCGTTCTATTATCTATTTTTTTTTATATTTGGTCGTTCGTGTAACAGATCACAAACGGCCGATTCATTTGATTGCATTTACTTAATATTTTTCTCTACTAAAAAACTTCAAATATAATGTACTATCTGTGAACTTATTACACCATATATATATATATATATATATATATATATATATATATATAAAATAATTATATCTTATATCTTTAATCTTCTTATATATTTAAGATTTTTTAATACATTTATAAATATCCATGACCTAGGCGGGATACGAACCAGCGACATCTAGCGTAAAACGCGGCCTAACCGTCACGTTACCCACTGAGCCAGCCGGTTGTCAAATGTAATTTTACATATTTATTGAAAATTCAATATTTCAATGAATTTCAACAAGATACGCGTGAAGGAAGTGAACGTCGCATAACATCCTCCCGATCGCGTGATCCAAATCGTACTTGACCGGTATTTTTATTGGTAGTGTGATTGTTAGGCTTGCGAGATAATTTTAACTGAAACAGGAAATTTCTATCCTTCACTTGATTGTACCGACTGCTAAACAACAGTTATAAAGCACCAATCTGTGAACATTTGCTTGCAAGTGGCTTGTACTACGAAATTGAGGCGGGTTTCTTTAGTATAGTTACCACTACTCATGTAACTTGTTCTGACGTTCAACCGAGGAGTTCCTCCCCTGACGTGTCGGCCCGATACAGATGCAATACAGCATGGTGCTACGCCGTGGCAGCCCAATTCAGATGCAATGTAGCAAGGTGCAACAAATCCTTTTTCTATTTCTATCTCTAATAGAGTATGCATTGTGAGTAATTATATGACTGGTGTGTGGTTGTTGATGAGTGTTGTTACTCGTGTGCATTGTATGAAAATGTAAATTCCTTGGTGTGTTGTAACTGCCGCTCGCTACCGCCAAGATAAAATCAAATAGAACTAAAATGGTTGTCCTGAAAATCGGTGTGGGGATTAAGTTGTGTTCTAATCCTAAATGTAGCCGAGGATATGCCATTTTGTGAGACACGCTGCTGCCAAACACTTTTTCACTTTTTTCTCTTCTTGTGTTATTTCTGTAATTATTGTGATTCTCAGCAGTAATTAATGTTCGTATAGATTTTTGTTTGTTTAATATTATATGAAGCTTCCTCGTATTGTGCAGTGTGTTCTCATAAATAAAGAATTACAGGCTTGCGGAAAGTATTTTTTTATGCAGACAAAGAGTTGGCCAAGATAATTGAATGATGAGGACCGTGATGGTGATATGGAATCTGTTGGGAGTGATGTTTAACTAAGACGACATAGCATTAAAAATTAAGAGCTAATAAAGTAAAAAATAAGAAATGTATGTACGCACTGCCACCGGTCTTGGGTGAGATCCGATGGTGTGTGGGACTCGTGGATGAACTGAACACCCGCCACTACACCACGAGTACCATCGGCCGCCTAAATGGTGGGCCGGATCCAGGGCACCTCGGCGACAGGGAAGCCCCTCGTATGGGGCGTCACCAAAGTAGAAGCGCTAATCCGACAACCTAGTTCAGTCCCCTCCGTCACCGGGGACGTACAATAGGGGCTGGTTCCCACCCTAACCTTTGGCACCACTTAGTGGGACGGCATAATGCGCATAGTGCCTTCGGCGCACTCCAATCCGTCGACCGCGAGACAGGCCATACTCCATCACCTCCACTTTGACCCGCCTAGCAGCCTCATTCTGGGACACGACCGCTTCGCAGAAGGAGAACATCGCATCCCAGGACCTGTCACTCCCGAGCATTAAGCAGATATCGCTCGGGAGCGCGAGGTCCGTCTCTCCCAGTGCCGCTGCCAAATCATGGCGCTGCACGGCCCATCTAGGACGCACCTCTAAGGTGTGCTAGGCCGTGTCCTCAGCAGCGCCACATCACACGTCATGGCAGCGAGCCTCCGTCTCTAATAATAATAATAATGTCGTCCTGTCCGAATTTCGGCTACAGCGGCCATGTCTATTGAGAGAGCCATCTGCGCGGGACATATTATAGTGCACAAGTGTTTGCGCAGACACAAGTGCACTCTCTATTCCTAAATTCTCCTATTCCGATGGGACGGCAATGCGACATGACCGGAGAGAAATCAGGCGCAGGACCGACGGCTCTCGTAACGTGCTGTCCTAGGCACGGGGGTGTAACACCGCCAATTTCCAAACTCCGGATTGTTATTAGAATTTGAAAAATCCTAATAGCAGTGTTTGTATGGTCCGACCCCGGAGTTGAACCCGGGACCTCGCGTCTGTGGCTGAACACGTAGACCACGTTGCAGTACCAAGAGGGACCGTCTCTAATATTCAAGTTAGTTCAAGAGAAAATATAATAATAGTACAGTTTGTAAATTTAAAAAGGCACATATGTCCATAAAAAACATGCATGGCAAGTTAATAAGACTGATGTTTGGATATTGCTTAATAATATAACTGTGTTGATTACTTAATAAACATTCAAAGCTAACTTTGCTTTTTATCTTCAATGAGATAAAATAAACCAACAATTAAAAAAAAAAAAAATGAATGTATTTATATTATTCTTACTTATGTAGGTGTTAATCGATACGACTATTAATAAATAGTTCCGTATGAAAATGTGATTAGCATTCGAGGGTTACGTTATTTAACGTGATATCATTTTAAAGTCTCACTTGATCGGTATTAAATATATCTAAATACTAGTATATTATAATAAATAAATTATTGTCTAAACGTAAAAATTGAGATTGTTCTATCCAAAGAGTATATAATCAAAATGTTTAATACTATCTGTCCACGTTTCAGAACTGAGATCATCGTCTTCATTGGCGTCAAGCCAAATGTCAAACTCAAAGTATAGAGCTGTAGTAGGTTCCTTTTATATATCGAATATCGACAATTAAATGTTGACAAAGAAATAAATACAATACAAAGTGTAGTCAGTCCTAAATATTACCTGTTTCTCTATCAGATACTCATCAATTAACCATTTTTCTTTTTGAAAGTATAATAATATTTTCTCTACATATTTTACAGTGTTTTACAAAAATATCAATATACACAGCCTTCGTTTCAAAACCATCCGTGTATGTAACATCTGTCCATATGTAGCCGCACAATTCAAAATTACTCACAGGAAAAAGTACATTAACAAATGTGTGTAATTTCCGCAAAATTGTGTTTGTAAAGATGTGGATGGCGGATTCTTTAGAATGACAGTTCAGTGTGAAATCAGGTAAATTTTTTGTATAAAATATGTTTATAAATTTTTTTTACTAATCAATATTATTTTTATTATCATATATATTATCTTTATATATTACAGAAAAATGATTAATTATTTGGGTACAAAGTCCCCGGAAGCCAAACTCTACATAACGGATTTACATGCGCTAAAGGCTAATGCGATTTTCGAGGAATGTTTAAGTGTATACTTTGTTGGCCTTTGTTATTGAAATGTGTTATTCAATTGAAAACTGTCGCTTACATGGTACCGCCGTAAGTGTACAGCTATGCTGTAGCCATTTGCGGGGGGAGGGGAGGGGAGGAAAGTAAGCCATGCCGGACTGAATACTGCACTGAGATCGTCTTCCCACCTGGTGAATGGCCTACCGACACTTCGTTTTCCTAAACGTGGCGTCCACTACAAAACCATTTTTTGTTGACGCGGGGAAACGCATTTATACGAATTCACCTGCCCTGAGTCCAACACACCACTGGACCCCACGGTCCAGTGTTGTGTTGGACTCGTGGCACATGGTAGTGCCGAATACCCACAAAAACCACCGCGATTGCTATCAGTGCCGCCCCTGATGAGGTGCCCTGGAACAACAATCATCAGGTCATCTCGACGGCTAGTAAGCCCCATAAGGGACCATCTCCACCTCCACAGATGAGGTTGCCCAGCACTAAAGGACAAGCCCACCGACTTTGGGACAGTACAATGAAGTGAGGATACCATCCTCGCCCCTTGCCCCGTGCGCAATAGCGTCACCTCCTGTTGCTCTTAGGTCTCCTTTCATATAAAAGGGGTACCGAGAGCGATTCTTTCTCCTGATCTTTAAGCCCCCTCTTCTTATAAAGGGGGTGCAAAGATCCCTCTTGGTTCAATTGGCTTCACCTGGTTCCACCCCAGGCTACTAAGCTCCACCGTCACGACAAGGCTTGAACCATGATGGGGCCACTACAAAACTGGACTGACCCAACTGCCATCTGTTCTTCTGAGTGTGTGACCAGCCCAATGCTACTTCAGCGAGCTTATTTGTCGTGTGATATCGGATACTTTATTTCACTGCCTTATGACTTCGTTACGAATTCTGTCGGACCGAGAAACACGCAACATAGCACATTCAATGGCCCGTAGACCTACCGGAAACTTGCGGAGTAGTAAAAAACTAAAAGGTCATGTTTCAACCCCGTAGGTCATCACGGGGAGAACGCATTGATTGAAGACTTTTGCCTTCAAGCTCTGCTCTGTATAGGTGACGTGAGAATGTGACGACGTTCCCGGAATGCTGTCAAACCCAACTGAATCCTTCTATCGGCTTATTTCTCGAAGTTATATCTACCTAATTGCAATACCTCCCATGCAGCATGACACTACCTCTTTCAATTTATTTTACCAATCAAACTATAAAAAAAATTAAATCGATATCGATACTTTCACATAACTAAATGTTGGAGGACCAATGAAATCGCATGAGACATCACGTGGTACACTCGGAACGAGCCAATCCAAGCAGGGAGTGCTTTTTGAACGTTTTGAAACGTCGCCAATCACCGCCTGTAGCAGAAGTTTATTTGAGCTGTCAGTGTCTAACAAAGAGTCTGCAATAGCCAACAGTTTTTTGCCGCACAGTCGGTACGTTGACAGATTGTTAAAAACTTTTATCTCGTGAAAGTGAAGTGTTGTGAAATAATAAAATGGATTTTCTATATTAAAAATACCGCAAGTTGTCGAGTTATATTTTCTAAGCAATTTTGAAGTTAACAGGTAAGCTATTATTGTACTTTAACATTCGTACAAAGGTATTATAACTTGTCACCGTAAACCGCTATTTCATTATTAGATTAGTTCTCACCTGACTACGTTATCATGATATCAATAATCCAAAGTTACTAAATTATTTATTCTATTAAGCAAAATATATTATACCATGGCTTTTAAATCTTGTGTTAGTAAATACAAGAACATTTGTTTGTACTCATTACTCATTAGAATGATGGCAAAACTTTGCGGTAAACTTTACGTAAAAAGCAAGGCCATGTGAAAACAGATATTTCTTTTGTTTCTCAACAACTCATTCTTCCTAGCATATGTTTATCTTTGTTATCGATCTAAGTCAACCTACGACGGTAAGTGCTAACATTATTACTTGCGAAATCACCTCCATTCATATTAGCAAAGATTTCTTAAATATTAATCTGTTAATACACAGTTTAATTTAGTTAAACATTTTATAAATCCTAAATTTTATTATTATGAGATAAAGATTCAATCTTATGTTATTTCAGCTGCTTTTTTGTATAGAAATTAATTTTATACAAAAACATAATGGATTCTATATTTAAAACTTTTTATTACCAGGTTTTAGTTAATAATTAAACTTGATCGACCTATAATAATAATAATGATATTTAATAATAGTATTTGTGAATGCATCACACGATGTTAGCATTTTTTTATTTTGCGGGGACATTTTTGTACTGCCACTGGTCCTGGGGGATGTGTGGGACTTGAGGACATCAGTTAATATAGTGCTGTTTTATGTATCATAAAATAATTGTGTTACTGGTACTAGACAATAGAGATACTTTCATAATATATAAACATCCCAGGTCAACCTAGGCGGGATTTGAATACCCACAACCACCATTGATGAAAAACAATAGTCAAATCTATTTCATATTTCGCTGTTGTTATTAGCCAGTTAAGAAAAGTTATAGTGTTGTTTTTATTCATGGCGTCTAGAACCATTCAAGATCTGTTCTAGATGATCTCCAATTGTATACAAATAGTTTTATCTCATTTTATATATCTGCAATAGTCATGATAATTTCTGTGAGAAAATGTGAGAAAAAAACACTATCATTGCGAAAGTTAAAAATCAATGATTATCAGATAAACAACAGAACATTTTAATACAGTACATGAGTAGGATGGACATGTTAAGTCATTTTACAGTATAAGTACATGAGTAGGATGGACATATTAGGTCATATGGTATAACTATCACAGTTCTTCCGCAACAAAGTCATCCAGTAGACAATGCTAAGACTATACTGTGATATAGAAAGATACAATATACCACCATCTTCCAGACCATAAATGAATGCACAATTTATTGAGGGTACTGTAAGGCAGCATTTATATGAATATGTAATCATTTGTCGACAGTATTTTAATATCAATATAATTTTGAACTAAAAAGTCTTACTATTTAGTAGTCACAATTGAGATTGGAATATGGAATCATTTTATTTATATAAGAAACAAAGGTGCTAGTTAAAAGAAAATAAAATTGAAAACCAAAATGATACTCATTACCAGGAGCATGATAAGATCTTTACCCAATTTTATCAGTGTAGATTATGATAACAAGCTTTGTTTCAAATGACTATAGTGCCATTGTTCCATTTGGTGATAAAACACAATAAAACTGTGCAATGTTAAACAAGGTTGTATTGAGTAATGCAAATGCACCTACTACAAATTAGTTTACTTGTAACAATAAGTACAAAACAATATTTTTGCATAAGTTTTACAGTAGTGAAATCGTTGTAATTTAAAATTTAAATGTAATGTATAATGTCAGTCACTTGTAAAAAGTCTACAAGCGTTTGCTTATAAAGACTGTTACTTTATATAAGATTTGACTATAAGAAATATAAAGTTGGATTCAGTAAGTTACACAATGCTTTTTATTCCCAGAGGGACTTACTACTTTTGGTGATATTATTGCATTTGCCATGACAGTTCATCAGACTAAATCCAACATAGCTGAATCAACAGTTGAATTTTCTCTTTAAGGCATGTTCATATCCTGACTTCATAGCGTGATATAAAATTTAAAATTCCTATAACACCGCCTCGAAGCAGAAGATAACAATTTCTAGAATGGACTTGTACCTCATACTCTGTGGCATATTGTAAATGCATAGAAATGCATGTGATTATTATTAATTTTAACATGTAAAAATCTTGTGGATATTAGACTAGATAAATATGTAGCTTGTCTGGCCTAATTTCTGAAACCATGGGACGTATTAATAAAATTTCGCACAGATCAAAGTTTGATCAATAAAAATTTTACCTATATTTTATTTCGATCAGAGACTGCGTAGCCGTGCAGTAGCCGGTCCGGTGTTAATGGAACGAGCCTAAGTTCAGTACTCGACCGATAAGGACTGATAATGATGAAAGACTGCGTAATTTTCTTGCCACGTTAACATATCATATGCATAATTTTAATTGCCTTATATTAAAAATATAGACTAACACATTAAAAACTAAATATATAAAGACAAAAAAATATATAGGTAGTTCTTCAATTAGGCTCTTGGCATATGGTACTGGTAACAATATTCGTCATCTATTTATGCTTCGCCAATATATTACAAGGGCCCGAACCTCTTCAGAGTTGATTAACAGTTCTAACTGTGCTCTATTTAATTGTATTGTTATGTCAAAGACTTTGCCGCAATAATAATGTATATGATAAAATCAAAATATCATCATACTAGTGATAAGATTGTACTCGAGTATTCTAGAAAAAAACTATCTTTGTGTGCACTTATTATGCAGACATCATAGTACTTATTATACACTAAATGAAGGTAGGTGGTTTTTTATCGAAATTTATCATTTACAGGCGGTCCTTAGGCCTGTTAAATGTAGGCTGTACGAGTTCTTACTTTATATATATTTCGTGATTTGTTAAACCCGACACTTCCAGTTAGATTATATGAAGGTCTCCTATGTGATTGACAATTCAGCATTCTCAATTTATTTTTTATTTCGTTGTATGTTTTATTATGATAGCGCCGTAAGTGACATTTAGGTGTCGCGTTTCTTGCGGCTTATGAAAAGCCAGTGGCCCATTGAATTACCCGGATGTCCCCGGGCGACGGTAGTCGTAAAAAGACTACGATTGAACGTTTGCCCTCTGTTCCATAAAAAGAATAATTAAAACGTTGCAATAAATATATTTTATTGTTATAAAACAATGAAATTATCCCGATACTCTTTACATTATTTTCCTGACGATATCATATCGATTATAAAAATTCAAAATTTATCAAATTTATGACCGCCAACAGAAGAACAATATCGACTTCAAAAGAACATAACGTTGACCAATAGAAATTTCTTATAATTTTAATGTATCATCGATATAATGAGCTGTAATCATTTTCCGTCGATAATGGACACGATAAATACGATTACATTCATATAACGATAAAGCATCACATTTGTCGCGCACCTGATATTGCAAGGCTTATCATAAGGAGCTCAGTGGCTACGTGACCGTCTAGCTGTTAACAACCATGGCTGATTATCGTGCAGGCAAAGCTGGCATCAACGCCGAAGCGCAAGCGAGGATCAACAGCAAATACAACAACGACATCGCCCAAGAAACCCTGGATTGGATCAAACGCATCACTGGTGAGAACATCAACACAGATGGCGATGCTGAAAACCTCTACGAAGTCCTCAAGGACGGTACGCTGCTTTGTAAACTAGTAAATGCCTTCCAAGAGGGTGCAGTGAAAAAAGTCAACCAATCCACGATGGCCTTCAAGTGTATGGAGAATATTAACGCGTTCCTCGAAGCGGTTGTAAAACTGGGAGTGCCCGCTCAAGAAACATTCCAAACCATCGATCTTTGGGAGAAACAAAACCTGTACTCCGTTGTAATCTGCTTGCAGTCGCTGGGCAGAAAAGCGAGCAACTTCGGTCTCCCACAGTTAGGACCTAAGGAATCCGATAAGAACGTAAGAGAATTCACAGAGGAACAACTGAAAGCTGGTCAGAACGTGATATCTTTACAGTATGGAACGAATAAGGGCCAGCAAAGTGGAATTTCGTTTGGTAACAGGCGTCAAATGTAATTTTAAAAATGTTTTGAATATTTTTTAACAGTAGTTAAACGTTTTCCAAATTTTTTCACGTTTTTTTTTTCATTTGCGATATTGGTGAGGCGATTGTTTAAAATTGAAACGTGCTACAAAGATAAGATTACACTTGGAGTAGTTATTGATATAATGTCCTGCAATTGCATAGATTTGTTTTATTGGTATGAAGCTTACGTAATCTTTTTAAACATTATACTATACATTAATTGTTTGTTGTATTTATATAAAGGTCAATTTACTTGCATTGTCCATTTTCCTGGATAATAGTGTAGAGATAAGCGATCACATAATATTCTATAAACACATTAAGTAATACAAACACATAAAGTATTACTTAATGTGTTTATAGAATGTTAGATATTTGGTAAATCCATCGATTTCATATCTTGACAAGCAAGCATACTATTAAACTTTGACCATTATAACGGAGTGTAAAGTTGTAAAGTAGTGAAGACAGGGCGCTGCATACAGCTATGAGCTAGCTGTGATCCATAGGACCATTTTAATCCTTCCGACAAATATAAGATGGATTTTCGTTGTAACGCGAAGTGTAGTCACGTCACTATAGTCTGTAGCGACGTGTAATTAATATAGTCTGTAGCGACGTGTAATTAATATAGTCTGTAGCGACGTGTAATTAATATAGTCTGTAGCGACGTGTAATTAATGCCTAAAAGATAACCTTGACATTCGTTAAGTCGATAAGATCGTCACGATTGTAGGTTACGCGGACTTGTACTGTACTGCATAGTCCACTGATCTAGTCGGTCGTTTTTAAATTGTTTGTAAATTTTGGTTCCGTTCTAGGCATTTGGTTGAACTCTTCTCTCCTTTAAGCTATAGGAGATAATTCTCAGATTTTCCAATGAAAGGTAACTACACGCCCACTGTGGAATTAGTTTTAAGTACCCGTTGTAAAACATATTTTTCAGCTCTTCACAATACTTTTTTTATAGTACAGGGGAGCAAACGAGGCGCCTTTTCCGACTAGCGACGCCCATGACCATCCCCATAATTTCTATATGCGCTGCCCTCCGTTCCTCCTACCCTGCAATGGGCAGCAGGCCACTCGCGACACTGAAGACGTCCCTTTACGTCGGTATCATGGGAGCGAGGTACTTCCGCGGTCGTGCCGGCCCAAATCCGCTGCAATGCAGCTTGGCACTACTTCATGATATACACTGTGTGTCAGTAGATGCTCATATACTTACTCATTTTAGTATTACAATGCTTACAAACGTCGTCAACTTGGACTCTTACCCGTCTCTACCATACAATAACTATTACTAGGTAACCTTTAGAAAACGTACCGATCGTTTAATATAAAGGTCAAGGCAGGTGTTTCCCTAATAGCGCTGTTATACGTACCTATGACGTCATCACGTCCGACTTTCAAATTGATTTTTTTTTTTACTGGGGACAAATGAGGTATCGGAGCCTTATGACGACTATTGACGTCCATAGACATCCGCATTATTGTCGAGCGATCGCGTCGCCCTCCTAACCTCCTTCCCAGGCCTTCTTCACGTCACTACTATGATAATAAAACAAAACGACAGTTGGGATCTCTCATAGCTCTCAAGTTAATACGTCTAATAGCAAAAAAAACGACTTAATGGAAACGAAACTAAAAAGTGTACCCGTGTACGATCTAAAGTAGACAGTGCATTTACTAAATAGATTAAGTGCTGTGTTACATGTCTTTATATATACTTAATATAAAACAAAGTTCCAAAAAGCAGTCTGTGATCTATTTTCCTAAATCTAATCTACTGGTTTTGATGCGTTTTTCACCTTTCGATAGAGCGATTCCCGAGGAAGATTGTAGGGTATAATCCGGCCTCTTATATTCACGGGCGAAGCGGAGACAGCGCTAGTATTAAATAAAACACAAATTTGGGTTTCACATGTTCCGTTTAGCAGTTATCACCTAATATATAGTGCATATGTAGTAATAAATAGTAATAACTATAATTGTATGTACAATGCAAGCTGACACTATAATAATACCGAGTGAAACCAGTCCTAGGTGTAGTTATGTTTATGAAACAGGCAGTATGTAAATGCGAACAGTATTCTAAACACAACTGGCGGAAGGTGCGGTCACGCGCCGCCGGCCAGCGGAAGCACGGATCCCGAGCCCGTGCAGTACATGCGACGAGACCGCTCGGTCTCGCTACACGGCAATATTCAACATTTGCGTAGCCCTGACCGCTGCCACTGATCTACTGCTACTCGAATCCATTGCGACTGGCAGATGTAGTACGTTCCACAGCGTTTAAAACTGGCTTCTCCTGGGGCACGTAGCACCAGAGACAAATACTAATTAGAAGTTTCCGCCGTGACGTGCTGTCGGGACTTGAAAATGCATTAACAGCCACAAGCTCTCGCAATCATCCTCCCGAAAAAAACGAATACTATATGATCTACCCTACCAATGGTCTATTGGTGGGGAGCAGGAAGGAATTATGTGGATGTATATGGGCGTTTCTCTCATCTGATTAATACCTCTAAACTGTCTTACGGTCGGAATAGGTTAAAAAATAAGTAGTGTTCATATTATGATGTTAATTAGAGGATCTTTCTTCAATTAGACACCCTGGACTAAGCGGATGTTACGTCTTAGGAGTCCTCCAATACCTCTAATTGGAGTTGTATTAATAGTTTGCGGTCAAAGCTATTCACACGAGTTGTAGAATCTATACAGAGTACAAATGTCAATTTAAATTTAATCACCAAAACTCTCGGTTATATACTAGTTTTAAGTCAAAATTAGGTGCCATAAAGTCATTGACCTGAAAACCTTGCATGTTCTGTCTTATGCAGAATAAATGTTTAAATTATAAATTTTGTTTAGATTAATACACTGCCCAGCAGTTCTTGTATCACGGGTTTCCGTATAACGCAGAAGGACATTAGTCCGCATAAATATCCTAATAAAATAAGTGTCCGGTACCACCAAAATCTGCATATATTAAAAAAGTCTATAGTGACTTAATTACAAAAGATAAACAGTATGAATTTTTATTCTTGACCTAGAGATGGGTGTTTGTACAAACAATGTGTACGCACTTACATTAAATTAACGTAACTATATCGAATAAGTATTCACAATTATGTGTCATCGACACTGAGACCATAGTCATAAGAATCGAATTAGTGCTAAAAATATAAGAATTAGCTTTGAAATATGCAACCTAGTGAAATTTCGGCTACGGCGGTCATCATTATATAGAGGCCAGCCAATTGTGCAGGACATTACCCTCTTTCAGACGCCGTCGGGTGTTACATATTCGACACCCATGTTTAGTACGTTTGTGGATAAATATGAGCATTTGTGAAAACATCCAAGTTCATGTTGCGTCGTGTATCAGGTACATATGTACCAGCCGGCCGATCCGCGCCTACTTCGTCGGGTCTCAAAAATAAAATTTACATATTATAACGTTTTTGGACGTGGCTTCTATGGCTATCTTCTTCGTTTTGGTGTAAAAACACAAATTTGTTCTGTTACATTTTTTACACGCATTCTGTAAATTATCGATCAAGTTTCATCGAGGTCGGATTAAAAGATTTGCAGCGTAATCCGTTACCATTACCAATCAAACGTTCAAAACCTGTTATGAGCTGATTCAGTTTCTGCTACATCGTGCATGCTTTAAAGTCCTGTTATCAGTTTGCTTTGAAAACGGTGCGATTCAAATTAGTGTTTAATATCAGAGCTAGCTTTATTTAGACCGCGATTTCGTCCGTTCGGAAATCTTGTCTGACATCTAAAATATAGAAAAAAAGTAGCTTATCTTCATCCGAAGACCACATCACCCCTCTATATGAACTCCATTACAATTGGTTCAGCCTTTTGGCCGCGATGACGTCACTGATACAACTACTTTCGCATTTATAATATTAGTATGAATTAAGCCAGTACTAGCTGGACATAACGCGTTGCTGTTGAAATCGCAAATAAATATAGCCTATATTTTATGTTTAACTTTACACACCTGTCCGAAATGGAGCGGTATCGGAGATTATCATTTAAGGACATATATAAAGAATGCAAAGAAAATAATTCCTTGTGTCGACACATAAGACTTAACCGTTTTTCGAGATAAAAACTTGAACGTCAAGTTACTATCACGAAAAACGGTAAAAAATAATAAGCGCAGTAATGTTCATGTTGGCAAATAAAATCCATCAAACGCCTTTTAAGCCCAAGCCAACAAACATTTTACTATTTTCTACTTCGATCACACTGTCTCCTTATAAAATGATATTAAATCTGGACAGACAAGTAATGGATACTTGGGCCGAGTGAAGTTCAAGTTTTACCGAAGGAAATCCAACGTAGACGTGTAAAAGCCGCTTCGTCTCATTATTTCTTTACTTTATGCACCTACGAGTTTAATTCGGTAGTACTTGCGTGGGCCGTGTGTTGTGGTAGCCATTAACCCAGCCTTCTTAATAACAGTCGTAAATCTCAAAATTTTAATACTATATCGAGTGGCACCTACTTTATGTTTAGGAGCAGACTATAATAATAATAATCTGTGTACTCATAATTTTTTTTTGTATACGCGAGAAAAGGCATTTACGCACCATCATCGGCCCTCGGAGCGGTCTAGTGGTGAGCGGGAACAAGTCATATTATTGTGCTGAACACCCACTAAAACCACCACGTGTGCCATCAATCGAACTGACTCGCCTACACAGAGGTGTTGACTCTCATCACAGTAGAGCCCCACAACAACAACAATAACTTAGGGGTGAAGTTCCCATCCTCGCCCTAGGCTACCGAGCCCCACCGCCACTACAGGGCTTGAACCATGGAGGGGACGATAGCCTAGCCCCGTGTTATGTACCGTTAGGACTTGTGTACCTGTAGGTAGTACATACAACGGAATAATATATTTTAAGATTTTTATTACAGAAATACATACAAGACAGGATAAACATCCATGGCCTATGTGGCATTCGTGCCCGCGTCTTCCCCTGTAACGCGCTCGGCATACCCACTTCGTTATCACTGCGTTGATCGGACGTCCATTGTACATGTTCTAGTTTAAATGTAAATAAAACAAATTTAAATATCCTTGTTTCGTTTTAAAAATAACAATTGCATGAAAGTTTATTCTACTTAATCTAAATGTCCAATGATATATGCGTCCAATGCTGTGAGTCCGAGAGTGTTAACGTTAACAAGTACGTGACAGCATTCAATAGGATGCTTTACTTTTTCCAACAGGTATTAACAATTCTACTCACCTCCATATTCATGTATGAGATGATTATTGATGACATTCATAAAAAATATAAATCTCCTCGGTTCCCCTAATTAATTTTGTCAACCCGTAAATAAGTTAAGCAAACTGATTTACGGGTTAACAAAATTATAATAATTATGTTTAGTCAACATTAGCCACCACCGGAACAAATATTTGATGGCCGCCGCCTTCACACTTTACTATTAATGTGTAAAGTTATGGTATGATACCGATAATTTTAGGTTATTTGACACTTATTGCCCAATAGACTAGCCGGGATTTAAATTAGAGATGTGTCCTGAGAGTAGAAACATCAAAACCGTGAAGTTTAAAAGGTTTAGGCGGAAATAAAACACTGGGAGTAACTCCGCTGTGTGCTGTATGAAGACAAGAATTACTATCTCTACTACAGACTTTACTTAATGACAGTGAAAGTACAGCGAGCTTAGAGTGGCATATAATTATTATGGCAAAGGTCTCGATGATATTGCATTTTCGATGGCCGATACTTTTTAGAAAGCTGACTGCTGTAAAACTTTTTAACTGTCACTTATTATTTGCAATGATCATATAAATACTAGTGACGATTCAAAGATTTTGGTAGCACGGATTTAGTTTCGGTCGGTCAGTTTCGGCATTACCACTGTGGGATCTATATAATCTAGCATAGACGCGAGGGTGGACGTCGCAATCTACGCGTGGCCATATGATGGAGAGATCCCTCTCTTCAAGGTTGCAGAGGCGACGAAAGCAGATATCCTCCGCGATGTATGAACACACTCCAGCACGCGGCACAATGGAGTGTACTAGCTCATACCTTGGGTACGAGAGTATGATCTTGCGTTCCGGTCAAGAAGAGCAAAGCCAGCTTCTCAGTGTCTAGATGGTGGTGGACGGTATTTAAGTTGGAGTGCTACCCCCCGTATGTTGCAGAAATTCACAACAAGAGCAGCAGGGGGAGCCTTCGGCTTGGTCTTGCGTTTGTCTCTTGCAATATCGTCAATGAGCACAAGTTAGCCCCCCCCAGAATACTTCCAAACTCAGGTACACGTCCTGACCAGGGAGGCATTCTCCGGCATCATTGATGCTGGTACCCTCCTGGGGTAGACTATTAAAACACTGTGCTGCCAT
>JAFELO010000072.1:1060757-1072918 GCA_017140195.1 Eumaeus atala
GGGGGGGGGGGGGTTTGGGCCAACCGGAGCTCTCACAAACCGAACGAAACGCAACGACAACAAAAGTTGCGTCACTTTGCGTCGGAGTCATGAGAGTGAGGTACTTCCCCGGATGCGCCGGTCCTATTCAGCTACAAACTTAAAAAGAATGCAGCGTGGCGGTGCCTCAAAGTCTAGTTTTAGCCCTCGCTTGTGAAAAAAAAATGTATGGTGCTATGGCTATCCATCATCTTAAAAACAAGTCTAGTATGTGAATATAATAAATAAGTGTAAGTAACATTAGTAACAAGAGTAAAAGAACTAAGTAGCAGCAGATTTTCGATTTTTCATAAAAAATGCATTTTTCAAATTGATTGTATTAGAATAATAATCCAAAGTTTAAAAGTGTTATTTGTATTCGAAAGTAATCTGTGCGACTATATGTATCTAGTTAAAACACCCCTAGCATGTTCGGAATTTAAGTGTACTTAGGTAAAAAATTAACAAAGGCGGCGAAACAAAGGCAATACTTGTATTGCCAATGAATCAAGACATAGATCTTGAGCATCGAAAGAGGCTCTTATAATAGCTAATAATGATAATGATCTACCGTCTGTAGCCTGCCCGAGCATTCAATTCTTAGATTAGGGCTACTATAATGATTTTATACTTTCGTCTGGTTGAAAACTGTACTATTGCGTATGAGTATGTGCGTCAGAGTTCGGGTCTAAGATGGATACTACTGTCCAGCAGTCGCGCGAGAAGAGACAGTGTTTACACCTCGATCGTCCTATTTCCATACCTAGCTGGTATACGGTGCCGTCGTCCTCCTTACCCGCCAGCGAATCAATGCGAAGCAATCGTCGTTAGTCAGTCGATGTGACGTCACGTGTGCCAAGTGTGGCGTTAACTCGATCGGGCTGTAACTAACCTTGCCGCTGCGGCAACTTGGCGAGTAGAAAGTACCTGCACGTGAAAGGAACCATCGTTGTTATTGTTTACTAACAATACCTAGTATCATGGTACACAAGCTCTATCAAGGCAAATCAGTATTAAAACAACGTTATTTAGGATGAAAACATGCTGCAAAGTTTACACCAAATGCCCAAAATGACCTCCGCTTCCTGAATACGCCTCCGCGATTCTTCTATTGTAGCACCTTTTTTGGCTACAGATCTTTTTTTAATACAGCATCAGTAAAAGTAATCCAAAGGATTTAGACCTGGCGATCGTAGTATGACCCTCTGGTAGTGATAAGGGTACAGTTCATGCCCTTTTAAAATCCTGTGAACTTTTGTGGTATACCGGTACGCCGTGAAATCGCACTTATGGAAGTACCAGGATATTCTTCCACTAACTCTAACACTTCGTCTGGATTATGGCGTTGAGGTCGTCCTTCACTAACTCGGTAACTATGCTGCTCCCCGGAAATCTTCCTGTTATGGAAGAATTGTGTACTCTAATGAAAGTCCGGTAGTCGGGTTGCCGAGCGTTCGGGTATCTTGCCCGATAGACTGCAGCAGCGCGATTGGCATTCACCAAATTTAAATAAAAACAAAATTGTGTACCATTCTCACACCGTTGACAACCCTGTCATAAAAATATTTTCTTACAGTCTGATAACAGGTTAACCGACAGCTAACGGTTTATCCATTATTTACGACAGACCCTGTATATATGTATTTCTATAATAGCAAAAACTTAAAAATATGAAATTTCTTAAATATATAAAAATACTAAATATATTTCCGTTCTCTAGTACTTATAACACGAGTCCTTACGTTACTCGCCAGAATACTACGGTAACTTGGTAGTGATATAGTGTCCACAGGTATTATTATTATATTATTATAATATAATAATATGACATGATTGTTATCAAGGTGATGTCCGATTACATAAATGAACCTGACATCGTGTCTGTAGTATAACGTAATAGGTTTTATTTAATCGCATTAACCGACAGTGAACATGGAACTCATTCTCGCTACGTTAAGTTAATTGTTTTCTATCAGAGGAACTAAAGACTGAAAACAAAATGTTATTGCACTAGAACATTTTGAATGTTATTATAATTATTTTCTTTTTTGATTATGTGGGGAAGTGCATTTGCACTCCTCCACCGGTCCGATGGGTATGAAGGGCTCGCATATTAACCCACTAAAAATCCGCGGCTGCATCGGCCTGTACTGAGTTGCCCCAGATCTATTAGCAAAAGTGCACAATATGATTTTGCCTTAAGCGGAGATGGACTCAGAAGTCTGTTTACAGCAAATTGAATGTTCTTAATAAAATACCTATCTTTTCAATTTTGAAACAGCATCAGGACAAAATCTACTCTAAGTTTTATACAGTTGGGCACTAAAATTTGAAAACCATCAAAACCCACAGTTTTATATTGAGATCAGCTACTACTACTTACCTTTATTTACTATTAATTCTATTACTACTAACATTGATGGCTACCCATCTGTTATTGTCATCACCGACGTTAGCTTAATCGTTTACGGACGATTAGTCATGCCGCGATGCGAGCGGTTATATGTCGATACAATATTAATATTTTTTCATAGACGCCGTACATAATTGTTATCGATCGTGTTGAAAGGTTTCCTTCGTTGTATTCTTTTACGAATAACGTGTACTTAGAGATGTAATTCTGATACCTACAACATTATATAGGATTTTTAATGAGGTAGAAGGCAATCGAGTAGGTGTCTAGTGACTACCACCGTCCATAGAGATCCGCATGGCTAGGTTTCATGCAAATGCGTTGGCGGCCTTTAAGGAATCTAGTGGTAAGCATGTTCAACCACAGTCGTGAGGTCCTGGGTTCAAGTCCCGGATCGGACTAAAGTCTTATGGGGATTTTTCAATTTCTAACGGTCCGAAGTTGGCAGTGTCCTGTGTCTCGAAGAGCACTTTAGGTCGACGGTCCTGTGTCTGATTTCTCTCCGGTCGTGTCGGCCTGGCGTCCTGTCGGTATACGATAATGAGGGAACAGCGAATGCACTTGTGCCTGCGTAACCACTTGTGCACTATAATATGTTCTGCGCCGTTGGCTAGTCTCTGTCGAGATGTCGATGAGATGAGAAATTCGGCTAAAACGACATCATAATATATGGTATATAGGCAATGCTCTTTTATTGTAGATCCTTAAATCTTAAGGATATAGAAATCCACATAATTCCGCTGCCAAGTCATAACTATATTATCGCGTGTTGTGCAGCATGAAACTTTCCGGTGGACCATTGGTGGGGGAATTGGCCGCCGTCCCACCTATATTTGCATAACAATTATATATGTGTTTCTGACCTTACACTATATAAGAAAACAATTTCATGGTGTCGCGCACGCATGGATTTTTCCATACCTTCCAAACATATCCCGAATCAATATCTCCAGACTGGTTACAGATATTTTTAGGCAATCTTCAGATAAACTCTTCGCGAAGCTGTAATCAAACTAAGCTTAACTGATTTTGTCTCCATTTTTAATCCGGGGCAGTTCGTTAGTATGTACAGCACAATCGATTTTCCTGCACGAGGGAATTGATCGAAACATGATTTGTGAACGGCCCATAGTATACGGCGCCATATTATTCGTACCCACCAGTACCATTCGCGTAATAAGTAATGACTACTCGTAATGGTGTCCTCAGACAGACGTCTATTTCAATATGTTATTGCAGACTAGCTGTGCGTATCAGGCGTTATTCGGGTTTTGTGTCTTTCAGATAGTGTCATACTATTTTAACGGTACTTCTAATACTTTCCAAACGAAAAATATTGTTTTCACATGTCCCATAACAAGAGTTAAAGTATAAACTTGATGTAGTAAAAATATGCTAAGTAGGAATTTTTACCAAAATATTTTTCTTGTCCATAAACACAAAAATACAGCATGTACGTATATAAGAAAACATACTTGTATTCTATAGTTTTATTATTCTTTTAATTTTGAATATTTTTAAGAGTAAATAATTATAAAGAGACTTGAATAAAAAAATATTTATTTAATCTTGGGAATTGGATCAATTTATATAATTTTATGTGTACAACTAACTAGTCGTTTAATTACTATAATGGCTTGTGTAAGTTTATAATTCTCGTATATTATTTTTCACATTAGTAGATCCGTTCGGCGGCTGCACATCTAAACGAAAATATATTTTTTCCATTTTCTGGTGCTGATCACAATGAGACACCCATCTATACTAATACTATAAAGCTGAACAGTTTTTCTTTTATCTCGGTTATCTCAGGAACTACTGGCCTCTCAATCCTTCCGATCGAGTAAGACTTTACGGGATATGTCAGAATTTCCAGTAAGCTTTCGGTTCCCTACTTTCGTTTCGGTCCCCTTTTCGTTCTCTCTGTTCTAGTCACACGCTGAGCACTCGTAGTCATCGGATGAAGTTGTGTTAAGCTTCTCTTCGTTGGAAAAAAAAAGAAGAAAACAAATTGATATCCTTTAAGTTCTAACATCGCTTTGCAGCAGAAACGGGTTACTCAGGTTAAGCGCCTGTTTCACAGGTTCCTATTAAATAAAGCCTATTGGGAGTACGGACCCTATGTGGTATCTACTAGCCAAATAGTATATTGTAACCTAACTCTTTTGAAATGGTATGCCCATTCCAATTCACTCTAACCTAACTCTTTTGAAATGGTATGCCCATTCCAATTCACCAATAAATCCTTCATGTTAATGAAATGGAACGGCTCACATTTTTTTACTCCTTTATGCTGACGGAAGTGTCCAGTGCAGCTGCACCTACCTACCATCATAAGACACGTGGGGGGACAGTCTTGGTAGGATTGTGGTCGATCGGGCCCACCTCGCCCTCTCCTCTCTAACGAGGGGGCCAAACCCGTCTCACAGGAAAGTTGTTTCCTTCCTGCGAGAAGTGGCTACCAAACAACAAAACAATAAATCTGTAGCAAAAGTAGCTCTTACTATGTCAGTGAAAGCTGTTAATTTGGCATTGAATGATGAATGAGAGATGCAAGTTCTATATGTGACGCATGTATACATAATGTAGAAAGTACCGTATGCATATATTGAACTGATAGTGGTTGCATGGTTAAGGATCAATCAAATATGACGTAAGAAATATTAATTAAGTTAGGGAATTTACGTTTTCTTTTTTTTTTCCTGACAAACAAGCAGTCGCAGCCATCACGTAATAAATATTACTTATGTTAGAAAATTATGTTTTCCTCTATACACTATATATTTTTTTCTTACAAACAAGCAGTCGCAGCCATGACGTAACAAATATTACTTAAGTTAGAGAATTATGTTTCCCTCTATACACTACAAATTATTTTTCTGATAAAAAAGCGGTCGCAGCCATTTGGTGACTACGGATACCCATAAACATCGGCACGGTCAATGGTTTTAATGTTTCGTCGCTCTCTTTTACCCCAGACGGTAGACTACTCATAGACGTAAACACGGCAGAATAATGTCTATTACTTTTAAGGTCATGCGGGCCCAATTCTGCTACAATGCAGGATAGGACTACCTTTTACTAAAATAATATTTACCAATAATGTAAATATTTAATAAGCTAACTATGAATACCTGGTATGTAAAAAAGTATGTACATAACAACATCTGGCTGCTAACAGATAGGCAATAAACGAGGCTTCTACAGTCGGCTCCCAGTATTTATGAACAAGATTTCTGCCAATATTTTAAACGTGCCCCGTCTGTAGAAATATTTATTATTCTTTTCACTTTTAATCGGGTTTTTTGTTTTGTTTTTCCAAACACCTCATAAGTGAAATTCCGTGAAGCCGTTAAAACTGTAGGAGGGAACATACAAATCTACGTACATAAATACATACAAACTTCTCGAAAAACATTGCCCTCCTTCTGTCGCAGTCGGGTAAAAACGGCCCCCCGCAGTCCGTACGGCGTACAAATTTTTGTATATATTTGAAATGTTATTATATGGCATTTATTAATGTTAGCCAACATCTTCAAGTCCTAATGCAATTAAAATTTTAATAAATGTTACAAAACAATGTTTCGTGCGTCTTGCCACAACCGTCAGTAATTCGTATTATAAAAATCTGTCGTAATATTATGAGCCTTTTTTGTATGCCCTTTCTTTGACCAACTGGCCCTGGGTGAACCAACTCCACCTCAACAGATTAGGTTGCCCAGTACTACAGGACAACCCCACCGACTTTGGGACAGTGCAATGGGGTGAGGTTAGGTTAGGGTAGGTTAGGTCGCCACCTCCTGTTGCTCTTAGGTCCCCTCTGCTTATAAGAGGGGTACCGAGAGCGATTCCTCCTCCTGATCTTTAAGCCCCCTCTTCTTATAAGAGGGGTGCAAAAAAGTCCCCCTCGGTAAAGTTGGCTTCGCCTGGGTTCACCCCAGGCTACTTAAGCACCACCGCCACGACAAGGCTTGAACCACGGTGGGGTGTAAAGGCATAGACAAAGTTTACACCCGAAAGGCTTCGAAGTAAAACTCTGTCCTTTTCCGTAAGTCCAGCTTTTGTTATTTCATGAATAAGACCTTCACTCCAGATCTCTTGTGGGTTAGGCAGATATCAGAGAATTTAACTGATATTTATATCTTATACGACATGCAAGAATTGCATTACAAATTACATCTCTCCTTTGCCTGGCTCCAGGGAATATTTCCTTACAGGGTTTATCATAGTTATTACTTAGTACGAACGGAAGTAGGGTAAAGTCATGTAGGAAATGTGAAATACTGTGCATGATGCAACCTTGAATGAAGTCTACAATGAGTAGACTTTAAAAACTGACATATAGTGTTTACATTAAGACACGCCGCCAAATTAAAAAAAAAATAGTCGCAAATTATAAATAAATCTTCCATTCTTTTTGTAAAAAAAATATATAATTAGTGGCACATAGTTTTGAGTTTTGACATTGACATTAATTATCACCGTGCGACGACTGCGCCACAAGCAATTAGGTCAATCATGAAAACAATAGACCTTATTAGTGTTAGACAATGATGATTATATAGGATAGCGATCCGCCCCGGCTTTGCACGAACAATTTATACACTAAAACCTTCCTCGGGAATCGCTCCAGCCATTTGTGCAAACTACAGGGATAGCCTTCACTTTATAATATGTATAGAAGTATAAAGTAGAAGACATAACTATAACGAGCCTTATAAAACAGCGATAGCACAAGGAGTTATCTCTAATGATGGAAGCCAAAGAGATACCGAGAGGTAGGCAAAAGCAAAACTCCACAAGTACATAGCAATTAAAACAAACAACCACATTAAGTATGATACGGCCGTCTCTAGAGACTAAACAACTGCACAGTACACATGGTGCACAAGTGTGTGCGCAAACATAAGTACACTCTGTGTACCTTCATTCCGAAGCTACAGTAGTCACACGATTGTGTAGAAATAGCGAGCAGGATCGACAGGGTAACGTGCTCGAGGCACGGAGATACAACCCTGTGCCTAGATCTCCTAGCATCCCATAGACGCGGACTAGAAGTATTGTTAGAAATTGAAAAATTCTAATAACATGTTTTTTAAGCCGACCCGAAACTTGAAGCTGACCTGGCAATCATTGATCATGATACAGCTATTTATCCACACAAACCTGCAAATGCGTAATTTCCATATCGCCGCATCACACATCCGCACAGGGGGCCGTCAATTAATATGACCGTGTGCGCCCCTGCCCCTCTGCCCCCTGGCGATTTATTCGTTAACCTGCTCCATATCGATATTGACCTTATTGATCACATCAATTGGTTCGGTATGAGTATATCAACTTACGTAACACTCGTCACTCGCAAAATTTCGACAGAATAATAATTTATAAAGTCGAATATGATTAATTACATGATAAATTCGAAGTTTCACGCTACAAGCAGAAACCTGCCCCAGAGAAGTAATCAACCGAAGAATAAGATGAAAATATATATCATCGGACTCTTCACGTCTCAGTAACAATAGCTCCACGAACACTACTATCATTCATACCCTGAGACCAACGTTAAATATCGAGCGTGATCTTCCCCCCTGAGCTGAGAGGGCCGGTCCAATCGTCTAAGATAATAATAGTATAACTTACATATTATAAAAATGCTCCCTAGAAGCTGTATACCTGTATGTAATATCTTTTTCAAAATGTTGTTTTCACAAATATAAAGAGCGATTCCTGAGAAATATTGTAGTGTATCATTTGTAAAGGTAGCAACCGGGCCCCGGTTATTCAAAGGCGAGATTGAGCCGATCGCTAGTTAAATATTTTAAACTGTCGGGATGCAGCTCGTCCATCTGCGGAATAGACTGTCGCCCGTCATGGTTTCCGTATTCCGTATTGGACATTTCCATGACAGAGATTAGTAGAATACACCGACGTGACGTATCAATTTTTTTATAGTATTTCTAGCCAACGAATACTAAGAAGGTTCATTGTAGCAATGTTAAATTGCAAAATATGTCTGAATCATTATTATAGAGCTACTGTAATTATTTTTTTCATTTGACAATGGCTACGTTTCTGTTGCTTAAATATAGCTCGTTAAATTAATTCCAATAATATTTTTTTTATTTTTATTTCATTTACTTTAGATTCTTTGTAAGAAGAACTTCCTTAGGTTTATGCCCATGCATATACACGCTCAATATTGGGAGTCAATGGGTGCATCAGTAAAGTCTTTGATATTAAAAATATTGAAATGATCAAGAAAGATATCGATATCAATACCAATACCGGATCTGGTAAAGTCCTCCCTGTTGGTACACGGCTGGTGTAAAGTGGCCTTGGCATTGTCAAATATAATAAACGACAATTCTAATCCGTAGTAGAATTTTCAATCTTATTAGAAACTAATCACCCACTTACATAATTTCTTCCAAGTATTTTCGTTACTTACAGACATATTTAAATTATATTTTAATTGCTTATAAAATTTCAAATAGCTTTCTAGGTCATGATATAATATTTTGTTATCTGTTACGAAATGTTTTAGATTTCATTATCATATTTAAACTCAGTAGTAACTTAAAGAAAAAGCCTTTCTATATGATAACATTTAAATATAATTGCTCTTTTATTGGTTTGCCTCACGTATAACTAAAGCGTAGCAACAGCCACTATTAGGAGCTGGCACCACTGGAGATTCCGGGGTATTAGTTCCTACATCTCCATAGCATCCAATTAGCAATCCATTGTTCCGTGCGTTACTCGTTCTCTCGCCAACCGCACTAAACATGACATTTATAGCATCAGGTGTGTGAGAGATACAAACTTCGTCAGTCGTGCCGGCCCCTTAGTGCAGCAATAAACTTCAAAATGGCTTCAAAATATTTTAAGGATTTCATCGAAGCTTTAGTTAATTTATTTAAGTAGCCGGACGTTCCAGAAGCTTTACAGCAACCATGGTCACGGGTGGACTTCTGAAACATCAGGCTAGTTAAATAATTAAATAAACCACGATGAAATCCGTAAAAATAGTTCTATTGTAATGAGTAACATTCGCGTTAACTTTAGACTTCAATAAGCAGGAGTCTTTATGATTATTACCAACGCCCACGGCCATCCGCACAATTGTTTTGCAGACGTGTTGCTCTCCTTTCATTCTCCCCTCAAATGAAAACTAACAAACGGCAACATAGCTGTCACTTTGCGGCGATATCATGTGAGTGAGAGTTACTGCTCCGGTCGTGCCAGCCAGACTACAAAACAGTATGTCACTACCTCTTACTTGTTTCCTATGCAATAAAAGCAATAATAACTTATCCATGGTCAATATTGCTGTTAAGCTTTGTCATTAAAAATCATACCAAATAGTGATTTATAAAAACGTTTGCAATATTTTGAACAAAGCGGTGGTTAGTCATGGAAGCTGTTCCGTGTCTACGGACGCCCTGTATTTATGTGTTTCTATCTCGATGTCGTGGCGTTTGCTTTTTACGGTGCTTTCCTTACTGGAACAAGTCACTTTCGATTTTTCTCTTTACGCTTTACTAATAGTTTAAACCGGTACTATTATTATTGTTTTGACACGAATGTAGTGGCTCTTGGCGGAAAAACATCTTTCTTGAGAAAAGCGACGGCTCTATTAGACTTCGAATTATTTTATGGTTTTTCCTTCTGCCGTACCCTCTAATAATATTATTAGATTAAAACTTGGCTCTTTATTAGTTTTAGGCTTGCTGTACTTCTATATTTTTGATTGGACTTTAATTAGCATAATCAGAACTAGGAAAGGAAAATTCTGATCTTAGTTATTTGTAAATGGTAATCGTTAATCGACATGTGAAGAAGGTCAGCCAGTTACGTAAGGATCGTGACACGCGGTGCTCCGCTACCTCCGCTTTCCCAATAGAAAGAAGAAGTAAGAAGGAAAAACATTTATTTGACAACTACACTAAAGACATCGACAATAGTTTATGACAGAACAATAAATAGAAATCAGAAAGCATTCACGTGCCTTTAGGATGCGCTACATACTAAGCTAACCTACATACTAACCTTTTTTTTTTTTGGTGACGAAGGGGAATGCATTTACGCATGATACCTGGGAGCCCGGGTAGACCCCCAGACCTATGTTGGACTCGGCCATTGGGTAGCAATACCAACTAAACCCCTACGGGAGCTATAAGTGCCGCTATAAGTGGAGGGTCCCGGATCTGAAGGCAACAGGACCCCTCCAGCGACAGGCTGGCCTCGGCGAAAAGGCCAGACTTCACCTCCTCGGAGACTGTCCGGCTACTCTAAGACAGTCCCCACGACGCCGTGTCATTGGAAGTGGACCGGGTTCCCATCCCGGCCCGACACGGAACACAGGGGCACTACTGAAGGCGCTGCAGATAGCGCCTCTTTCGTACCCCCATTCGTCGTCGGCGGGGGGAGCCCGCGTCGGCAGCTTCCTCTCTCACCCGCTCGTCGGCTTCCTTCTGGGACATGACTGTCTCGCAGAAGGAAGCCATCGCCTTGTAGGACTCGTCGCTGCCGAGCATCGCGAGGATGATGCTCGACTTTGACAAGTCCTCTCCGACAACTGATGTCAGATCGTGACGCAGCGCCGCCCATCTCGGGCACACCTCGAGGGTGTGCTGGGCCGAGTCCACCGCCGCGTCACAATCGAGTCGTCGGGTCCCTGCGGGCCGCCTTGCACAGATAACTCACCGAAGAAACCATGCCCGGTGAGCACCTGCGTTAGACGGAACGTGAGGGTTTTGCGCCTACGGCGCAACCACCGCTCGAGGACCGCGCGCAAGGCAGCCGTTAACTCTCTACCGTACGGCTGCCGCGCCAGGTCCTCCCCCCACCTCTGCATTAACGCCACATGCCCTAGCCGGCGAATCCGTAGGATCTCGTCATGCGTGGGGCTCAGGCCGAGAGCCCTCCTATCCGAGAAATACGAGCAGCTCTCGGCAAGAACCTCCGCCACGAGCTCCCACGGGGGATCGCCAGCTGGGGCTGTCGCTGCAGCCCACGATACCGTACGGTACCCCCGGACCGACCTCACTGCGACGACCCTCTGCGCAGAGCGCAGGTGGGCCTTATTCCTCGCAGTGAGACGGTCCGCCCCAACCGGGGCACCGTACGTCGCCATACTCCGACAGACACCGGAGTACAGCTGCCTGCAGGCGGCGCTGGTTCCTCCGAGGTTCGGGAGGAGTCTGCCCAGCGCACTCGCCGCCTTCACGACCTTCGGTCCCACCATAGCGAAGTGTGGGCCGAAGGTCCACCCTCCGTCAAGGATGAGCCCCAGATATTTTATGTGGGGGCTCAACCTGACCCTCTCCTCTCCGATCTGTAGAGCGACCCCCGGTGGGGGTCCTCTGCCGCCGGTCCCGCGGAAGAGGAGGGCTTCGGTCTTGTGTAGTCTGACCCGAAGCCCTAACGTCTCTATGCGGCTGATCACGAGGTCAACGCCGACCTCGGCCAGCCGCGCCGCCTCCTTATAGTCTCGTCCCCGGGCATAGACGAGGGTGTCATCCGCGTAGCAGATGACACCCATCCCGGGGAGGAGACGGCCACGCAGGACCCAGTCGTAGCCGATGTCCCACAGGATCGGTCCAAGAACAGAACCCTGCGGGTCGCCGCGCCCGACTCGCCGCCACTCCACGGACCCCGACCGGTTCTCGAGAGCCACTCTGCGATCGGAGAGATACGCCTCCAACAGCCTCACGAGATAGGGAGG
>JAFELO010000072.1:1072957-1101897 GCA_017140195.1 Eumaeus atala
GGCGCGGAGCTTGTTCCGCGCCCATTTGTACGGTCGGCCCCAGGGATCCCTCTCGAGATCCCTTACGATCTCCAGCTGGGCCTCCTCCTTGGCTCGGCAAATGGACTGCTGCAGGATCTTCACCTTCTCCACGTAGATCCTGCGCAGCCTGTCGTCCCTGTCCACGTCCTGGGGTCGTCTCCGCCTGCTCCGGGAGTACTGCCGCCTCCTGGCCCCGTTGCAGGCGGCCCGGAGGCCGGACAATTCGGCCGTCCACCAGTAGAGCGCCCGCCGCTTGGGGGGACTCTTCGCGGGCGGCATGGCCGCTCTGCACACCGCACTGAACGCGTCGCAGAGCCGACCAGCCGCCTCGTCCACCCCTAACTCCGACAGCGGCGGGAGATTCCAACGGCCGACGATGGCGGCCTCTTCTGCCAGTTCACGGTTGAGCCTAGTGAGAGCCCAACGCGGAAATCGGCTCTTCCCCCTGGACGACGACGACGTTGACGTCGGACGAACGGAGGTCGGAGACACCTCGAACCTTATATAGCGGTGGTCCGAGAGCGTCTCCACCTCCGTTTCCACCCTCCACCCCTCCACTCTGCGCGCGATGGCCGGCGTGGTGAAAGTGACGTCCACCACGGAACCTCCCGACCATCGCACGCACGTCTGGACTGTCCCCGTATTGAGGAGGGACAGTCCGGCAGCTACCGCCCACTTCTCCACCTCCCTCCCTTTCAGGTTTGTGACCGGGTTACCCATGCCGTGGACTTGGCATTGAGGTCCCCGGCCACGAACACCTGGAGGGGGGCTAGCAGGGCCGCTAGATTGCGGTTCGGAGAGAAGTAGACCCCTAAGAACGCTACCTCTCCCCGAACCGCCGCCACGTACCCGCGGCCCCTCGCTTTGACTACGAGAGGGGGGCCAGCTCCAGGCCGCACCACGATCACCACCGAGCCGTCGGTGTCCCCAGCCCAGCTTGGACTGGAGGGCACGGCGTACGGCTCGGCCACGATCGCGACGTCTATCGCCCACTCCGCCATGGACTGCAGGAAGAGGTTCTGAGCCCCGGCGGAGTGGTTGACGTTCGCCTGGAGGACGTTGAGATGGCGTGGCATATTAGGCCATCTCTACGTCCGACGCCGAACGGTTCCCCCTCTGAGAGGTAGGGGGAACTTTCCCGCGCTGGACGGGGGGCTTACAGGACTTGCCCCCCATCACGTGGCCCGCCGGCCTTCCGGCGTCCGCGCACACCGCGCAATGCGCGGAGGCCGAACATCCTCCGGCCTTGCCGCAGCGGTAGCACAAAGTGCTGCGGTCAGTGCTACTGGGGAACGTACTGGACACGTGCCCCATCCCCAGGCAGCGGTAACAGTGCCTGGGGCGCGCCATCATAAGGTGGACGCCAACCCGGCTCCACCCCAACACTACTCTCCACATGGGCCGTGCCCGATCCGAACTGGCCCGAGCGCAGGTTACGTATTAGAACCTGGCCTGGGTTTCAGCCCCCCTCCTTGGCCACCGCGGTCGCCAGCCGTTCCGCGGTGATTGCGTCACTTAGGCCCGAGATCCTTATATCGGCCTTTTTCTCGGGCCTGCTGACTAACGCCTCCTCCTCCAGTACCTCCCTCAGGCGAGCGGCGAGCATGTCAGCCTTTTCGCCGCTCGTGGAGCCAGGCAACTCTATGAGCCGCGCTCCGGTAGCCGACTGGCGTATCCGGAGCGGACCGATGCCCAGCTCCTCCAAATCCACCTCCCTTTCCGCTTTCAGCAGCGCCGAAGCATACGACGCGCCCTTATCCGCTGCCTCCGGTCGTAACTTAAGAATCACGGCCGAGGAGCGGGGGAGCGTCAGCTTCGGCTTTATCGCATCCTTTTTCTTCGCCGGCGCCGCCGAAGCCGCCGGTGCAGTAGTCTTATTCGCCGGCGGCGCTGGTGCCGCCGGCTTCTTCGTCGCCTTACGGCGGACGACGTCCGTCCACGCGGCACCCGCTCCCTGTGTGGGGCGCTCCTCCGACACTCCACCAACTGCTGGGGCCGCAGCCCTGGAGGTTGAGGGACCAAAGGCAGTCCACTCTACCTGCCCTTTTTTCTTCCCCTTCCCTTTCCCCTTTGTTGGTTGGGGAAGTGCTGGGAACTCCCTCTGTTCCTTCACCACTGCTTCATCCTCTGTCTGCGCATGCTCCGACCACTTGGCAGCAATAGCCGCCCTAACCTCTTGAGCCAGTGGCCTATTGTCAATAGCCAGAGGGGGGCGGCAGGATGGGGCAGGAGGGAGCCGCATCTCTAAGCCTGAGATGCGGGCGTCCACTATATTCCCCACCATCTGGGCAACCTCCTTCATTAGGTCGGCCATATTGGGAACTCCAGTCCCTTCGGCCAACTTTTTCCTCCCTTCTTCATATTCTCGCCTGTAGGCGCGCACCTCCTCCCTGAGGTTGCCCAACTCCCTCTGTAGGCGAGCGTTATCCGCCGTGAGACGTTTCACCTCATCATCCTCCGTCCTCCCCACTAGGGACTCCAATATCTCCCTAATGGAGCCCGCGGCCCTTCGAATTTTGGCGGCGTAACCTCCCTTTAAGTTTGTGGACCTACCGGCCAAGTCCAAAATTAGGTCCAAATTGGCCTCCGCCGCCACCATTATCTCACCCGCCGCACAGCGATCCACGTCCTCCAAAATAACCGGAGTGATGGACTTGATAGCTCCGACCTCCTTGTCATTCAGAAATGCCCGCTTTCGCAGGACATCCTCGAACTCCTCCTCCCGATCCTTGTTCACTCGCTCTCTAAGAGGCGCCCTTGCTCCGGTCAACGAGTGCGCCTTCCCACGTTTGGCCACACAACGAGACCTCGTCACCACGGCCCCTCCATCATCGGAGCCAGATTCTCCCTCGGAACCTTCCGTATAAAGGCGCTTGCGCTTTTTACCTACATACTAACCTAACCTAACTAAGGCTAGGCATAAGCTAGATAAGCGTGCAGTTCTTAGTACCGAACACCGGTTTTCAACCTCACCAATTTTAGTCTTCTTTGTGTCGTGCCCAAACAAAGAAGGATAAAAAGAAGAAAAAAAATCAATAAATAATTAAATAAAAAAGATTTCAAAAATATGATTAAATCATTATAAAATTATATAAAAAACTAAATATTTGAGCACATTTAAATCATCACCAAAGTACGTACACATATACATAATATACACAAACACACATGTTACAAACATACTTATAAGGTATACAATGACACAGATATAGTACAACATACATATTATCATATAATTGGGACATTCCCTATCGCCATGTTAGCTCTACCTTGCTCCTCAAGAAGGAACTGCTTTAGTCAAGTCCTAAAAGCATGTATATAGTGTTAAGTGTTCTAAGTGGTGGTGGCAGGTTGTTCCACACCTTCCCCGTCGTGTAGGGGAAACTAACCCTGAATGCAGCAGTTCTGTGCGGGTGTATTGGGAGCCGCTGTCTCTTCGTGGAAAGCCAATTCAATTTATGATATGGATTAGAAGGTTCTTTATTTTTAATGACTATAAAAAGGAGACATGCAAGATGATATTTTCGTCTAGATTTCGTTTCAAATATGAAGTTCGTATTAAAATAGGGCGTGACATGGGTTCTGCTTGAGATGGAGTAACACCACCGGGCGCACGCGTTTTGCGCACTCCGTATCAGCCTACTTGTACGAGCTAACACTCGGGGTCTGTAAACCGTATCAGCATAAGTTAATCTGGACATTCAAGGGTTTCGATCCACTGTTCGCGGAGTTCCATATGGAGTAAATATCTTATTTTATACAGAACCTTAATACGATTAAAGCAGTTTTGTATTGCCTCAGCCACGTGTTTTTAATGGCTATCTACAATCAATCCCAGGTTACGGGCTTCTTCAATTCTCTCTATAGGTTTGCCTATCCAACTGAAAATTAGTTGAGAAGGGAAGGTTTTTGAGTTGCTGCCATGTTTCAAAAAATATAACTCATCATTTAAATCCCTCAAAGCTTTTTGATTTAGCATAAAAAGACACGTAGAACAGCAAATTATCTGCATATTTGTAGTAATGCGATTTTTGGCGGCACTAAGTTAAATCGGCGCAGAACAAAGTAAATAAAATGGGCTCTAAAATCGACCCCTGAGGCACCTTTTTCAACGACATCATGGTAAATGCACTAGTCCCTCCACTACTAACCTGAAGTTCTGCCAGCTGCGTTCTGTTTCCGAGATAACTATCAGACTATTGATTAGCTGATCTGCCGAAGCCGTAACAGCATAACTTGGAAAGTAGCAAAGATGTATTCATGTAGTTGAATGCTCTCGAAAAGTCCAAAAGTACTAGCAATGTCCACAGACAAGATATTATCAGTAACATCTCATAAGGCAGTGGCAGTATTTCGATGCTTTCGAACCCCGGATTTAAGGCAAGGTAAGATATTAGTTTCTAGGTAATGCGTCAACTGAAGGCAAACCACTTCTTCTAGAATCTTGGAAAAGCAAGGCAATATACTAACAGGCCTGATATCTCCTTATACCCTGGGTCATTTTTTTTCGGGAACCGACGAACAACTGCAATTTTCCATAGATCAGGAAAAATTGAAGTCGCAGCAGCACTTGATTTGAGGTTATACATAATTTGAGAAATTTCATCTTGTGCTACAGTTTTGATTTTAAAACAAGAACAGGTAAAGCGATTTCAAAATAAGTTAGGGTGGATATATTGCAGGTTATGTTTATAGGGATATTAAAAAATGATTATTCATTCAATCTGGATTCGTGGAATGACAGGTGAGTTCTTGAACATGCTTTTTAGGGACGATTGATATTTTTAAGTTGTTTCATAGAAAGTATGCATTTTTTTCATTATACAGAGACTTTTCTACTAATGATCTTAATTCCTTATAATATAATTTCTTAGGCTCAGTCTTATCTTTACGATATGCCGTAAAAACTCTATCCCGCAACTTCATCATTAATTTAATAACACCTGTTATCCACGGTTATGAAGGTTCCCCGATTTTACATGTTTTAAAGGGAGCGTGAATGTCAAAAAATGCTTATATTTGAATATTAAATGCGTGAACCACATAATTAACACTTTCCAACCTTAGAAGATCCTTTCAAGATATTTGGTCTCTATGCGAAACAACAATGGGAACAATTTTTTCACGTTTGATCCGGAACAGAGCTATGACGGTGCTATGACCGTGTATAGAACGATAGGACGCAACATCTGCATACTTAGCTGAGAGGTTTGTACAGATTAGATCGATTAGAGACTAGCTGGTCTCTGTGAAATGCGTAGATGAATTAACTAGTTGTGACAAATTGAAACATTTTATAAATTCATAAACCTTTTTAGTTTTAGCTTCATTTTTATTGTTCAATTAAAATCATATATAATAGGGAACTAGCGCGAAGATGTGTTATCATCGTTACAATTTTACGTTATCACTCCGAGTAGCGACAATGTGATATAACCTACCGTACATCTATCCGACAGCTACTTTCTTTGAAAAATATCTGTTCCTTACAGTATACATGTTTACTGTATAAGCAAATAAAAGAAGTTCATTCCGTTAAACAATTTGATTTTGCTACTACAGATAGTTACAGGGTGAATAAATATAACTCGGCTGTACATAAACAGTTTACCGTCCCTTAGCGTTTCCACCTGGAAAGGCTATCATTTCTGAGAGTTGGCATATAGTTAGAGATAATAGATTATGGTACTACTACTCAAATTACACTAGTATTTTCGCAATAGTGTCTACATTCTTATTTCCTCTGGAATAATGTGTTTTTGTGTGATACACATGTGTAATAACGTAGACGATTGAATGCGATAGGGCCACGTCTCACGGTAGCTTAAGCGTGCTACTGGATCTAATGTCGCTTGTCTTAGTCTAAACTATTTTATATAAAGGATGAGATTAAATAAAGGATCATGGGAATGTGATATTCATAATTGGCATTGGTTTCTACAGTAGTCTTCCCTGGATATTTCCTGATTATAACATTGTCCTCATAACCGAATTTCGGTTACAGCAGCCATCACATATAGCGCGCACGTGTATTCGCAGACACAAGTGCACTTCCAAGTCCCGCGCTCCCCTATGGGTGAAAGGATTGTAGTCGAACACGACCGAAGAGAAATTAGGCGCAGAACCGATAGCTTAACATGCACTTCGAGGCAGGGGTGCAACACCGCCTATTTTACTACAGGGTCTGTTACTAAAAATCCCAATATCATGTTTTGTTCTTACGCAGGACTCGAACTCGGAATCTCACGATCTGCGCTTGAATATGCTAAACACTATACCACGGGACAGGTCTGCAAAAATGTCAGAGCGCATACTGTTTACCCGAGAGGCCGTTGTACGGAACCGTTCGTTATAGTGGTATTAAACTGACCGACATTTGAAAACCAGTTCTCTGCCCGCCACCAAATATGAACCAGCCTTGGCATTGAACAGACACGGTGACTAAGTGTGCCGCTTTGTTGTAAAGGCACTTTCACGTGTGCTATACGTTTATGTTGTAATTAAAAGGCAGCTACTACTTAATCTTATTGTAAGGTAAAATGTAAATCGGCACTTTTGAGATCAGGCCTTTTACGATTGAAGGTGGATCTTGGAAGTCCAACTTGCAAACACATTGTCCAGCGTTCCTGAAGTTGATACCCATAACTTTTGCGTAGGTAAATGTTATTGATTTTAACTTCCCCAAGACCGTAGTCTTCTCCGTTTGAGTACTTTTCTTCGCAACACTAAAATAAATTTATTGTGTCAGCGATCCATATTCTGCGCGATTCCTCTTTTGCTTCAGATTGTGATCACTATCTGTATTAAATTTCAACCAAATCAATCTAATAGATTGCCTGCAAGCTTAACAAACATAATTCTTCACAAACTGCTGCATGTATAATACAACTATTAGTAGTATTATTATGATTTGCCTTTAAGGGGCCAATAAGCCTAAAATCACGTTTGACTTTTGCGTGACAAAATAATAACAACTCAATACCTCAGTTGCCTAATGGGTTAGACAGACAGAACAAAATAATAAAATTAACCTTATCAAGAATACAGCAATAATTTACATTTGACCCCAATATAAATCTCCTAAGGGGAACTATACTTTTTTTTTTCGGGGAAAATATTTTTATGTTATTTCCGTTTGTACTTTATATCTGTGCCAAATTTTAACCAAATTCGTTTAGTAGTTTTTACATTAAGAATAAGAAACTTTCACATCTATAGCATTAATAAGATTAGCAGCTTCGCCAGTCTTTATAGGGCACATATAATACTAATGACGTTTGAGTGACTATGTCTTTTACATGGTACAATAATAAGATTAAAGTAATTCTCCTTAAAAGTGAAACAATAATTTAAGGTTTCAGGCCAATATGAAGTCCCCTTTAGATCGGAATTATGATTACGTCGAAAAGTTGTAATGAGTGGCGTGTGGAGAATACTTTATTAATTGACCGCAACTCGTTCGTCTGAGACTAATTTATTGTTGCTGTAACTGATGCGTTTCATGCATCATCGTGTCGTAAGCACGTAGCATATGTTTTAACACATGGCTATCTAGAGCGTGAAACGAAAATTATTTTATTACTCATATTGCTGGCTTGTTACATTTAATCTTAATGCAGTGCTTATGATTTATTATCATACGAGTACGCTGTTATACTCACGGCTATAATCAATTACGGATATTTGTGTCCCACACAACGGTACACTGCATAGAGTGGACAATGACATTTATTTATGTGATATTGGCCTGGCCCCATGTTTACAGGATTTGAGTGGTGGCGATGGGTCTGAAGGCCGGTTTCACGGCCTCCTGTTACAGTTCTGTTTAGTATATTGGGAACTTGAGTAGTAAATAAACTACAAGATTCGGTTTCACGTTCAAGTTAGAAGTAATTTACATGAATCATTAGCTGTTACCCGCGACTTTGTCCGCGTGGACTACGCACAAAGCCAAATTACGTGCATTAATTGTTATTTCAACAGCTTGTTTATTGTTCTGGCGTATAATCTGAATTATTGTAAAGTTTCACAAAAATCAATTCAGTAGTTTTTACGTGAAAGTGTAAAAACATCTATCTATGCATACAAACAGTCGCGTTTATAATATTAGTAGAATTTATGTGGTAGCTAAGAATTAAAATATCGTCTAGCTAGTCACTAGTAGTCTAGTGATAGTAACCAGACAAAAAGGCCCCAAATGTCTTATATCAAGTAAGTAATTGATCTTAAAAATATGTTGTACTGAATTAGTTTATGAGGTTCATTGTACGGCACTTAAAAGCTAAAACATATACTTGGAACATCGACAGGCTCGACATGTTTTCCTGACAAACGACAACATTGTGGTTCTATGAAATAACATTGATCCCATGTCTTTCTGTTCGTCCTCGACTAGACTTGAGTGCTTGGCATGATCTTTTAACGTCCCAAAGTAACACATTACTTTGGGACGTTAAAAGGCTTTAGGCGAGTAACACTGGATACATTAAAAAATATTTCAAACAGTCGGAGTTTTATATTTTTCAATTGAACGTTAAGTTTATTAAACCTACGACAATGCTATACTTGATCGGAGTAAAAACCTGGATAATTTTTTATAAAGCTAAAATAACCTAACAGAGTAAGGAAAGTGGCTGTATAAATTGGTTAATTAGTATTAATTTCGTGAACTAAATCAAATTGAAATTGCAACGCTTGCGTAAAAGTGAGCGAGAGAAATGCACTTTCTAAGAAAATGTCTTATTAAATTAACAAAACTTGTCACCCATGTGCTACATGTTTATCTTATTCAGGATGCAATACTTTACCTCGTTGAGTAGCTATCTAAATGGAAAAAACTTTAGCGGTTGTTAAAGTGTTCGCAACCAGCGTGTTTGTAACTTTGTATAAAGAAAATAATGAATATGAAGGACGCAAGGATTTGAGGATCTTTTGGGACCCCATTATGGAACTAGGTTGAATTTCTAAACGTCCTTGCTTAATTCTTACTTGTATCATGAAAGGAAACTGTACCAAATTTCAAGTTCCAAGATACAGCGATTTCGGCTGTGCCTGGTCTCTCAGTTAGTCATTTGGTAACGGGAGAGTATTTTATACATACATGGGGTTTTTTTAATATGTCGCTGTACAACGCTTTATACTAGAATGCAAAGAAACTATTCCTAAACAGTTGTCAGTACGAGAAAGTCGGAACCCAGGGTTATACCCGTGGAGCATAAAAATTTATTGTTGTTAATTACGAACTTACGTCATTAAAATGCTACTTCCTTAAGGATTCGGTTTAAAGAAGTAAGGAAGTTATTAAAACGTAATACCGGGGGTATTACCGCTTTAACAACTTACTTGCTTTTTTCCTCGTTTTCATTTGATAATTCGCTATCGTAAAATTATGGGATCGACATTGTCTGCGTGTGTCAGGTTAGCTCCCAAGTTCTATCGAGTTCACTCCACAATAAGGAGCATGATTCTAACACTTAATAAATAAATAGAATGTAGATACTATATCCACAGCATGGCTCTGAAGATGTATCACACGAATTAACATATTTTTGCGTACCGCGCAAGGAGCGCGTGGAAAAGTACATTTCACCTTAATCCAAAAATAATCTAGTCGATGGCAATTTACCATTAGCGAACCCCAATGCTGGTATAATTTCTTATGCCTATGTAAAAAATAACAATAGCGCGTTTTCTTCTTCTTTTCGTCCCAGCAGTTTAGCATCAGCCGATTATCAGAGTCTGTCGGCCCACTGGTCAACTGTGCCACAGCTGTAGCGGCATCATTGGCCGCGTATAAATCGTATAATGCATACGTGTTTGGGTATAGCTGGCACTGAAGCAGATTCACCATGGATTGAATAGCATTTACCAGATCTAAACCGCCAAACCGATGTTTTCATAAGAGCGCTGAAATACGTTGATAATGATAAATGAGATAAAAGTAAAAGCTTACATTCCATGATATACCTGAGCATAGGCCCCAGCGATGTACATAAGCCGCTTAATAAACCTTCCAACAAAATGGTATCAAATTGCGTCTAATGATACAGGCTGAGAGTCTAAGCGTAGGTTTATTTACTGGAACTGGATCTAAGGCAGGTGTTTGCCTCCGCCTACATCAGCAATAGTTGTGCGTAATCTTTGCGTTCAATGACTCGCCCGCATTGCCAGTATATTATCACAGATACTGTTACATTATTCATTTTTCTGTATATATTTTAAAGGATTTAAGTTCATGTCTGTAACGTAACTCGCGAAATACCGTGTTATGTATTATAGCTTTGCTAGTACGCCTCGATTCGACCCGGTTTTTTTAAGGAAGGGTATTCACTAGCATAGCTCTCCAGTGATATTATTTGGTTCTGTAGATGTTTATAGGAGTCGTCACTCGCTAGTTTTTTATCGTCTAATAATTTTACTGTCTATTCATTTACACAGTGGAAAAGTGTGTGTCATATCCGGACGAATGTGATTCTGGAGAGAGCTCAAGACATTGCGCTATAAAACTTTACTCGCGGAGTTACTGTTTCACACGATTTCACTCCTCATATTTTTTCATACCTATGTATGTATATCCCATGTATTTACGTCTAATGATATAACTACAATAAAATAGTTTCTTAAAGAGCAACAGATAACTCCACAAGTTATACTGGTGCGTATTTTGTTCTGACTACAGACTGACTGGTCGTGGCTGTGAAAAAATATCTAAATAATTGACGTTTACAACACAACAAATTAAATTAAAATTACAACAAAATTAACAACACGCGTCAAAACTCAATTTCACGTGACGTAATACTTCGATCAACTATATAACGTAATATTATGGAAACCCCGCACACTGTAACAATTCCATCATACTTAGTCACATGTGACGTGTGAGAAATAGTACTGTGTTGACGGTAACAAGAATTAAAACACAAATGCCTTATAAATTATTAAAATTTTTGTATCCATCATTCATTGTTCCATGTTATTTATGGGGTCTTTTATTGATCGCTGCTTATGCTTATGCTATATTTAGGGCAGTATTGTTCTTTTTACTGTCTAACACGTATACTCACTTTCATCTTTATTGTCATAAACAATGGAACCACATGATATATGGACTATGGCTACCTCGAAAGTAAACTTAGTCAAATAATTGAGTAGTTTCCTTTTCAAACTTGTGTCACATCGTTATACATCCCTGCGTATTTTTGTGTTGTAGGTGCCATCAGAGCCATTTTTAAATTATCGTCTTCATGATCTTCAATACTAATTATTTCCTTTTTTTATATTTCTCTTAATGTGTGTGTTTCTCGTGGTGTATACCAGTGTAATTTAAAATCTGAATTAAGTTTTTTCAAAGGAGGGCAACGCATCGGCATCGTAATTATGTGGATGTTCATGGGCGTCGGTAGTCGTAAAAAGGCTTCGATTGCTCGTTTGGCCCCCCCTATCCTTTAAAAAAATATACCTCTCTTATTGATCATCTCATTACATCCTAATTTGTACGTGTTACTTCATTATCAGCGTAGACAGACCTCCACTGAATATAAACAAGATTTCTTTGTGAGACTCCTGGCACAGGAACACTTCGAGTACCCATTCATCATCATCATCAGCCACGTCTGTCACGTAGCGATTATTACAGCAAATTATTAGTATAATAGCTGTGCCCTGCTGTTTAACTAGTGTGACCCGCATACTCCGTTCCTATCTGTCAAAGCGTCATTGTAGTCAGAAAATGATCTAACACCAATTTTTTTTTTTTTTTGAAATCGGAACTTCCTGAGATCGAACAAACAAACTCTCAAGCTTATTAACATAGACTAATCAGATATATCGTGAGCCTGTCCATTGAACGTCAAAAGTAAAGTGAATAATTTGATTTACTTCTGCACAATCGTCGACCCGGGAGGTCGGCTAATTACGGTTTAAGTGATGAGTCATAGTGAGCGGCTGCGCGGGGTGGCGTTTGTCACAATTTATACGGCCTTCAATGTTATCTGGGGCTTTTATGAATGTTCTCTGATACCGGTGGTAATAAAATACCTTATATACTATGTATATCTTCATTGCATAGGGGGCAAACGAATATTTGGAGACTGCAGGTGAGTGTCGAGGTCCGGAGAATCGCCTAATAGGTTAAACGTACTGCCTTTTACTCCATACTCCTCATGGGCCTTCCGGACTTCATAAACTGTTCGCATCTGTAGTTTGAACTTGTTCCAGTGCATTTGCAACAATAAGTGGTAGATCTTAATTGTCTTTTTCTTTTTTATAGTATGGGGGCAAATATACAGTCGGAGCCTTTGACGACTACAGACGCACATAGACATCGGCATCATTGTCATGTACATGCGTTTCCCTCCTCTCTCCCTACCTTCCAATGGACCTTATGAGATTCTATGACTAGGACTTTATAGATCTACGAGTTTCGAAACTTTCATTTGATGGTCGAAGGGCGAAGGCATTTTAGGCTATCAGGTCATGACAAATGTGTACTACGACTGAATTTCTCTAAGGCACGGCATTAGAAGCGCTACATTGTTCACGGTAGAAGCTAATGTCGCTTGGCCAAATTCACGGTGTACGAATTACTTTGGAAGCCATTGTCATCGGCTAAACATGAAAATGTCGGCAATGTCTATTCAATCACCCTAGGACATTGAACTCGGTAAGCTGTAAAGTAGGACTTTTGTTTGCTTAATTTATGTGTTTTACAATTTTCAAGAATTTAAGCCATGTTGCCGTGGGGTAAATAGTCGAATCGAAATAAGAAACTACACTATTTTTTATGTAATAATAGTGTTAAGTAATCGCTATGCATTCGCATTTCGTGGGATTTTTAGTAAGAGGTAGTCACATGCAGCGTATGTGCGTAGGTCATTTAGTACAAATGATCTAAATGCGTCTGTCAATAGCCGCTAGAAACTACATTATGAGGACTTATCGTAAATCTTGAGAGAGCTCTATACCCCTAAACCAGAAGACAAAAAGTCTTCGCTAGTCCGTTGAACTCCCTCCCTCCGAAAGAGTCTATACTCTAAAGTACATTTTTTTCACATTCTCTTGTTTGCTTGACACAAAAGAACTAAACTATGATTGATCAGTTTAGATAATGTTCTTGTAATTTCTATAGTACCTAATGCTTTCGCTTCAAGATTTTCCTATGATTACCCGAACATTATTTCCGCTTGCATTATGGTCGTGCGTTTTTCTTTTTATTCTCATGCCACTTGTTTCCGCGGCCCAGTTCTGGCGTTCTGTGTGGCTTCGGAAATCTGAGCGGTTTTTCAATATGACGGTTTTTATAGCTACATCCTGTAGTCTTCCTCGATAGTTGGCTATTCAACAATGTAACTATTTTTGTTTTGCAGTAGTTACTGAGTTTAACGTATTCAACCAAACACAAACTCTTCAGCTTAATAACATTAATATAGAAAAAAAAAATGCTAGCAGCCTAGTCGTAAATATTTAGTAATGTAAGAGGCATAAATGTTCTCTTTTCTCCTAGTCTACCCTATCAGGGAACTGATGTGAAGGTGTCTGCTGTAGTTGCATATTGGTTTAAGTGTTTTAACACCACATATATAGTTATCATCACTCATCACTTGTGTTAATATCACAAACTGAATAGGCTTGAACATAATTCTGTATGCAATGCTACTATGCCTATGTATTGTCATTATTGCATTAGATTTTTGAGTCTAAATGGTCCAACGGGGTGAGTCGCCGAAGGACAGCACATCTTATATTCTGGTTGTCTATGGGCTCGGAATGTCCTCTTCAAGTCACCACTCTTGCCTCTATGGCTCCAGTCGCTATCATGTGTTTGTTTACATTCTTACTATTTTTGAGTGATCGGTGTAGCGTCATGAAATAATTAAGAAAATCTTAAGTTTGCGTATGTTTTATGTATTAGGTGACACAGAAATAATAAATTATTTCGTCATGATCATCGTCGTCCATCGGTATCGGGAACATTTAATAAAAGGATTTATTCGGAATGATAAAAAAAAGCTTTTGAGACGTCAGCATAAATCTAACACCGGACAACCGTAACATAGTCCCGAGAAGAGCGAATCAAACTTACTGTTTACCGGGCATAGTTTTTGTATGAATGTCTGGAAAAAAACTGTATATATAATTTATCTCATGTTTGTTTGAGGAAGATCAACAGATGTGATATGAGGTTCGAACCGAGATGTGTCATGTTCATTATTACTTTTTCCTTGAATTGGCGCACGTGTGAGAGCAAGTGCATACCTACTTAACGTGTATTGTTTCTATTTATAGAAGTATGTATTTGACGACCGGCTGGCTCAGTTGGTAACGTAGCGGTTAGTACACGTTTTACGCCAGAGGTCGCGGGTTCGAATCCCGCCTGGGTCATGGACAATAAAAATCTTACATTTATGAAAAGAAATTTACTAAGGGATATGTTCACATATATTATTGTTATATATGTGTTATTCGCTAGATGTGGTAGTCAAAGTTTGTGAGATTAGGGGGGACACGTACAAAATGTCAGATATGTAAAACTTGGAACAGCAATTCGAGGAGATGTTGAAAGGAAGGCAACACATCGGCATAGTACATATTTTTGTGGATATTCATTGTAGTCGTTGGTAGTCGTAAAAAGGCTCGGCTTTATCTTTTGCCCCCTATACTATAAAAAGAAAGAATTAAAGGCTGTACTTGCTTAATAATAATACTTTAAAACATTACCTACTATGTGTATATATCGGATAATGGAACACACCCAAGACCTTCCAAAGTCGTAGTCGTAGTTTCACAAGGAATGCCAAAATATTTCGGTTTTGGTGTCAATTTGAGAAAATGCTCATAATTGCTGCGGTACAAATTGCCGCTTGGTTTATAGTATGGGCTACTATTAAAGATTCTATACAACGTTTCGGAGAGTACGGGAATGGCCGCCACTTACCGGTACGATGACCGGATGGAACAAGTACTTTATGACCAGCCGAGGGAACTTGTTTAATGTTCTGAAAGCAATCGCTCATTTATACACTTTACCATAATAAATGTAAGATATCTTTATTAATTTATTTCTTGATACAGTACAACCGCTTTAAAATGCTTTGATGATTGTTGTTACATTTTAGGGTCGGTAACATCTATGGTACACTCGACACTTACGGTGCACATGTATTATTGTTGTCATCATTATTACATCTTTTTTTATTTCGTATAATTTTGTTGAATTTTCTTTTGAAACTGGCCAAAGAGTCGCGAAATATGTCAATTGGTCTTTACATCCAGTATTGGAAAATGATAAAGGACTGTATTTTTCTCTTTTATTTCTTGTCAATTATGTTAATCATAACAGAATATGATTGACCATTGTAGTAATTAGCGAGCCTGCTAGGTTGCTTGAATTATATGCTGTAACAATACGGCGTTAGACAAATATAAGGAAAAATACTGAGACGTATATTAACCCGCACGGGCCGTCTTCATGCACGATATTCGTCAACAGATTTTCTTATATTATTACACTATAACATCTGTTATATGTCCTAGGACCAGCATTGGACGTCGTGCGGCTGATGATGATGATCTATTATATTCCAGCGGTGTTTGCTAGTACATAGGGACCGTGCGTCTAGAGTCCGGACTGTCACTTAGAGTGGATTTTTTGGTATTAGTACCTAATCCTTTTTTTTTTTTTTTTGACGCGGGGAAACATATTTACGCGCCTTCACCGGCCCTGGGTGGGGTCCAGTGGTGTGTGGGACTGCGGCACATGATTGTGCCGAAAACCCACAGAAACCACCGCGAGTGCCATCAGTGCCGCCCTTGTTGAGGTGCCCCGGAACAACAAATCACCAGGGCACCGCGACGGCCAGTCAGCCCCCGAAGGGACCAACTCCACCTCCACAGATGGGGTTGCCCCGCACCAATTAGTACCTAACCCGGCACAGCTATGTAACACGTAATTCTCTGTCATTGTAATTATTTTAATTTTACTTATTTAACCTCAAATGTAACTGTGGGCGCGCGTTTACGTACCTTGTGCTGTTTATAACTTCCTTGCACGGGTTCTATACAGGTTGATCACGGGGAAATTTTACCAAGCGCACTATTATAATATGGTATACTGCTGGTGCAGTATTCTTGTCATCCCTTTGTATAACGAAACCATTAGATCACAGCGTCTTTATAATTACGAAATTCACGATTTCGCGATCAAATGCGGCGGCGAGTACATTTTACGCAACCCCTTAGAATTAGATCTCGTACTTTCACTTTTACATATAATAAACTTTACCAACGCAAATATGAACGCGTTTATGATTTACTATTATGTAATATGTGACTCGGCATTGCTGAAGAAACCCCACAAGTGTTTGTTGTTTACACAGCGATAATGGCGATAGCAACAGATCTCTACTTTCGAGCTGAGGTGCGAGTTCAATACTGACGTGGCTGATTTGGTTCTTCATGTAGCGAATACACGCCAAATATGAATTTATTGTCGAAGTAAGATTTTAACCACGTGGCTATATTATAGTAAAACTAATGAAATCAGGTTTTTTTTTACAGAATAGGGGGCAAACGGGAAATCGGAACATTTTTCGACTACTAACGCCCATGAATATCCACATAATTGTTATGCCGATGCGTTGCCCTTTTTTTTGTTGACTCTGGGAAAGGCATTTACGCGCCTTCACTAGCCCTGGGTGGGGTCCAGTGGTGTGTGCGGCTCGCGGCAAATTATACAGTGCCGAATACCCACAAAAACCACCGCGAATACCACCAGTGCCGCCTTTGGTGAGGGTGCCCCGGAACAACAAATCATCAGGGCAGCTCGACGGCTAGTCAGCCCCCAAAGGGACCGACGCCACCTCTACAGATGAAGTTGTCCCGCACCACAGGACAACCCCACCGACTGTGGGACTGCAATAGGGTGAGGTTCCCACCCTCGCCCCTTGCCCCGTGGGCAAAAGCACCGCCATTTTCTCTTTTTTGGCCCCTCTTTTTATAAGAGGGGTACAAAGAGCGGCGCCTCCTTCTCTTCAGTCCCCTCTTCTTATAGGAGGGGTACTAAGAGCCGCCACCTCCTCGGTTCAATTGGCTTCGCCCAAGGTGTCTCGGATTACCCCAGGCTAATGAGCACCACCGCCACGACAAGGCTTGAACCATGGTGGGGATGCCGATACGTTTCCCTACCCCAATGGGTCACCGGCTACTCACAAACCGCACGAAACGCGATACTGAAGATGTCACTTTACGACGGAGTTAATGTGAGCGAGAGGTATGTCGGAACTAGGCCGACATGACCGGTCATGTCGGCCTAGTTCCGTTGCATTAAAGGATGTAGTGTCATGCACTATGCCCAATGGCACTACCTCCTCCTATGAGGCATTGCACTACCTCTTCTTAATATGTACTTTTTGTGAATCAATGGGTAATGAGAAAGAAAAGTAATTTTTTTTTATGTGCTCTTCCTGACTCCGGATTCCAGACTGCTATTAGAATTTGCAGAAGCGTATAAAATAAGTTACCAATAAAAAGTACAATGTAAACTTATTTAAAAAACAAAGTCTATGTATAATATGGTGACGGAATCAGATGTGTGCGCACTAGTTCCACAGTATGATCAGTTATGAGTTACTACCATGGCATAATTTCCTACCTACCCAAGCCACGATTTCACCTTCACCTTTATAATGAGAAAGGACTGGAATTAACGGGATCACGCTCTATAAATTCTCTCAGACGATAGACAAAGTGAACAAAACACTCGGCGTTAGACATCTGTTTCTACTGCATGTTTACATTCGATGCGGCGTGTGTCTGCACCAGGGAGCATTCACCGGAACAGCAGCTGGCCGGAACGTTAGTGATCCCCGACTAACTTAGAACTGTCACAATCTTATAAAATTTAGGAAGTACCTATATACGGACTGCCTCTGATTGGGTCGCAGTATCGTGTTGTACATACTCACATCCAAAATGAGATCCCAGTTCAGACTAAAAATTGCATTGGGATTTTCATTTTTTAATTTCGAATTTCGAAATCAGTATGTTGGCGGTTCCACTTCCGTTCCATGGAGGAGCTATCATGCGCCCGATTTCTCTACGATTGTGTCGGAGTACCGCCCCATCAGAGAAATGGGATGAGGTAACAGAGAGTTTGTATGTGTCCCGATAATAATCCCGCTTAGGTGGCGGACACGATGACATCAAGTGTGTACTGTAGCGTATGGGTGGAGCTAGAGTGGTATTGAATGGCTTGCACTGTCCCTGAGTTGGTGGGGTTGTCCTGTAGTGCGGGACAACCCCATCTGTGGTTGTGGAGTCGGTCCCTTCGGGGGCTGACTAGCCGTCGAGGTGCCCTGATGATTTGTTGTTCCGGAGCATCTCATCAAGGCGGCACCTATGGCACTCGCGGAGGTTTTTGAGGGTATTCGGCAATATAATGTACCGCGAGCCCGACACACCACTGGACACCACCCAGGGTTCAGTGAAGGCGCATAAATGCGTTTCCCCGCGTCAACAAAAAAAAGGTATTCAGTGGCCGATCAAAACTATTTATAGGTATGTTAATGTTTTATTTGTTTAGGTAAATGTGTTGAAATGTGAAACCTGTTGTAATAACAAATAAAAGTTCTAAATCATGTGTAGTGTTCATGCATACGGAACTATTATTAAAATGTAACCGCTGCGTTAATTACATAACACGAAAGTGTTACACTTGAACGTAAAGAAAACGAGACACAGTAACGTTAGTTTTATTGCCGACATTTTTTTTTTATTTACGTAACACGTGATATCAAACACGCACGTTACGTGCGATTGCGATTATGTTTTAATTATAATCCTAGACAAAGAAGATTAGCATATTTGCATTTCCGTTCTGATATCTATAATGACGTCCTAGGGGACTAAGATATATGATTCAACTTTAAAGAATTAAACCGTCCTGAACATAAGAGGTAGTGTCACGCTGCATTGCAGCCTATTTGGGCCGGCCTAAGAGATACGCACGCTCACATGATACTGCCGTAAAATGACAGGCAAGCTGTCGCGTTTCGTGCTGTTTGTGAGTCACCGGTGGCCTATCGGAGTACCTAGAGATAGTACCTATGTATCTCTGCCTACCCCATCAGGAAACTGGTGTCCTGTTTGAAAACTGTGTGTAACAGCACCGACATGCCAGTGGAGTTTACTCCTTACCTACAAACGGGATTCGGAAGTAGATGGTGCGCTACAGACATCGCGCGAGAAATCGTTACCGGTTACTATCCGCGGTACTATTTGGCACAATTTTACGCCACATATAAATAAGCCTCGTATCGTTCTTTATATAGTATAGGGGGCTAAAGAGAAATAGAAGCCTTTCAACGACCCACGTTATTATCATGCAGATGCGAAAACCTCCTTTACTTCCCTCCAATTGGCCACCGCCTTCGCACAAACCACACAAGAAGCGACAGCAAAAATGTCACTTTACGGCGGCGTCATGTGAGCGAGATATTCCTCCCCGGCCGCCGTCCCTGCCCAAATGTGCTGCCATGCAGTCTGGCACTATCTCTTACTAAACTTACTGATTTTATATTGACAACCGCTGCGCCTATACATTCAAATCTATGGAGATATAAACTGAAACAACCGCGGAGTTAAATCGTGCCGGCCCAGTTCGGTTGCAATGCAGTCTGGTACTACCTCTCACTGAATTATATCTTAAGGAATAAACTCCTAGAATAGTATAACACTTAACTTATATGTATAGATATACTAAAACATAACAAAGTACACATGTTGATGTCTTAAGTTTACGCGAATGTAACTAACTACAATAAAATTACTTCTACGGACATCTGTCACCTCAGTACACGCTTACGACGGCCGTAAGTTAGTCACGTAATGTTACAAACACAACCTATTATATTTAAAAGCAGACGGTAGTACGTCCATTCTAAGAATACGGTACAAAATTGGGACGTGGGCGTTTTAGGGTGTCAAATAACCTTTCAGTGTCTGCAAAATGGGCCATTCACCAACATTAGGGGCAGAGGCTCACATTTATGATGCAGACAATAAACTATAATAAGGTCAGAGAAGTAAAAGTTGTTTACGGGTTCAGCGAGGGCCAGCCTATTTATTATTGCAACAAAACTAATTTTATGGATTTTATCGCGGTTTATTTAATTTTTATTCAACTGACCCGACACTTTATTGAAACGATGGTGATGGGGGGACTGAGATGTCGGAAGTCGGATACCACATGTTATTAAAAGTACCCGGAGCATTTAGCTGTTACGATTAACGTAAAAAGTAGCTACTTGCTATTATGCTTGAGGTGTTATGTTCTTATCTTACTTAGAAAGGCTTTTACAGACATACTTTGCTGCCTTACTGTGTTCCGTTCAAGTAGACTGAAAGGAAATATAATTATGTTCAAAACTCTTTAACGCTGATGTGCCAAGACGACCTTGTCTATGTTTTATTTAGCAGCATCCTGCGATTTAGTTTTAATGATCAGATCTTACTAAAAATTTAAATACATTCCATGGCACGTTCACATCTTTAGGAATATTCCCTAATAGTACGAGGGTGGATCGAAAAATATTCGGCCTAACAGAGATTCATTCAATTCTAAAAATCAAATCTACCCACACTATTTAGTCCAGTTCATATATGTTAATTGTGTGAAGTTCGAAACGTGCGCGATAATTAGTTGTGACGTTATAACTCAAAAAAAAATTGAAATGGAGCAAATCGAGCAGCGTGCCGTCATTAAGTACCTCCCTAACAAGGGGGTATCACCGAAAGCTATCCATGATGATAGGGTCAGTACTTTAGGAGATTCTGTTCTGTCTTATTCATCCGTCAAGAAATGGATAGCAGAGTTCAAGCGTGGTAGTGAGAGCATGAGAGATGAACCCCGCTCTGGAAGGCCTTCGACATCCTCTACTGACGAAAATATTAAAAAAGTACTTGATTTGATTATTTGCAGATTAAAACTTAGAGAGATTATAGGCATGTCTTATGAACGAATTCTAAACATCATACTCAAAGATTTGGGTTACACGAGGTGTCTGCCAGATGGGTTCATCGGTTTTTCAACGGTCTATATGCATTAAATGACAAAAGTGCATCGAACTTGATGGTGATTGATTATGTAGAAAAATAAAAATATTACAGATTTAGTATGTGTTTATTTTCTTGGTTAGGCCGAATACTTTTCAATCCATCCTCGTATATAGCATTCCTCGATAAATGGGATATCTGACACTGTAAGAATATTCCACATTGAACGAGTAGTTCTGAAGAATAGTGCGTTCAATCAACACACTCTTCAACTTTATAATAATGTCGTTCTAGCCGAATTGCGGCCACGTCGATCTTATCAGAGTCATCTCTGTAGAGATTAGCATACTGAGCAGGACATATTGTATTGCACAAGTGTGTGCACAGGCACAAGTGCATCCCTTGTTCCCTCTGTCTCTAATTCCATTGGATGGCATTCCGACACGACTGGAGAGGAATTAAGCGCAGCACCGACGGCTATACGTGCCGTCGCCGAGGCACGGGAGTGTAACACCGCCAACTTCCTGACTTTCGACTGTTATTAGAATTAGAAGAATCCCAAGAACACTTTAGTAGGATCAGGATTCGAATACATGACCTCACGACTTTGGTTGATCATGCTTACCCCTCGACCACGAGGCTGACCTTTATGACATTAGTGTGAGATTAAACGTGATCGCTGTGGAACTTTATGACATTAGTGTGAGATTAAACGTGATCGCTGTGGAACTTTATGACATTAGTGTGAGATTAAACGTGATCGCTGTGGAACTTTATGACATTAGTGTAAGATTAAACGTGATCGCTGTGGAACTTTATGACATTAGTGTGAGATTAAACGTGATCGCTGTGGAACTTTGCCTAATATTTGTACCTGTTGTTACAGTGAACAATGACGATAGACAAGCAACTAGTATGGGTGCGAGACCCCACGGAGGGGTTCGTGCTGGCGCGCTTGCAGGAGCTGATGGGGGAGGAGGCGGACGTGTTCCCCTTGGACAACAAGTACCCGCGCCGAGTGTGCTCCTTCGACGACATATTCCCGGCCGGGGATCCCACTAAGGAGGTGGATGATAACTGTAAGTGCTATTCTTATATCTTATGTAATCCGCGAGAAAATTATTTTAGGTTGAAATAAAGATAGTAAGCGATGTTTACCTGGATGGTAGAAAAGTCAGGGATCTCATCCGATGCAGTTTTACAGACGCCTGCGAACATCCGCGTAATTACTACGCCTATGCGTTTTCCTCCTTTTCTCCTCCCCACAGATCGATCACCGGCTACTCCTACACAACACTGAACGCGACACTGAAGCTGTCAATTTGTGGCGACTACATGCGAGCGAGAGGCACCTCCCCGATCGTGCCGAACTAATTCCGCTGCAATGCAGCGTGGCACTAACTGTCACAATACATATCTATCTATATTCCTTCACAGATCAACGTAGATCTTGTAAGGAATATCAGCTAGCAGCAGGTTTTATCTGGACTCTGCCGCTTCCATCATATTTAATCCTATGTTCAGAAATCGTCATTATCGATAAGGCCTAATTTGGCATAGGAATTTGGAATTTTTTATATAATATAAGGGGGAAACGAACATTTGGAGACTTTTAATATTATCCACACCCATAGACATCCCCGTTATGTTATACAGGCGTATTGCCTTCCTTCCTTCTTCCTAGCCAGCTTCCTGTTCAGCCTAGCCGTCTTTTTGAGGCGGCATCATGTGACCGGAACAAACCTCACCACCTCATACTGTCAGTCCTTCGAAACTCCTTGAATCTGGCTACTGAACGGGCAACGTCTTGTCCTGCAATAGATGAACAAGACTTATGTATATTCTTAATTTATATCAAAACTTAAACTTGATTTAATAACTTATACTTATAAATAAAACAAACTCCCCAAAAAAGTTGTGACACATTGCTGTGTACTGATCGAATTTTCAAGCGGATTACACGCATCCTCCTCATCATCATCAGACGGACGACGTGCACCGCTGGACATAAGCCTAACGTAAGGTTTAGGAGTATAATTTGTTAATGTGGCCCCTGTTATTCACGGGCGAAGACTCAGATGATCGCCAGTAAAGTATAATAAGCATAACTACAATTATTTACGATGAATAGCTTCTAAACAATAGAATTGTGTTTTCAGGTGAGCTGATGTTCCTAAACGAGGCGACGCTACTGAATAACATTCTCAACCGCTACAAGAAAAACAGGATTTACGTAAGTAAAAATTATTACATGACTCACTCAAGGTTGCCTGACTCATCTCACTTACAATATTGATTTTGAATGTGTAAAGAAACGACGACTTCTACCGCAGAGACAGATACAAAGTTATCCCGAGTTCTGTTTTCCTTTTGAGGTATAGAACCCAAAAAAATATATAGCGATATAAACAGAGATTAACTTAAGATAAGATCTGCTAGAGCACAAGTGTGTAAACAATCGCATTGCTCTGTCTAATACATGGCTTTGATGGGTATACAATAAAAATGTAATGTAACACGATTTGAGGGAAATACAGATTAGTCCACATTTTTCTTTATCTGTGAACACTTTCATGAGAAATTCTGTAAACATGGCATCATAGCAATCGTCATCATCAGCCGGACGAAGTCCACTGGACGTAAATATTATATACGTGTAAATACTGTTTACATTTATATAACAAATACTATGCATGTAAATGAAGTAAAGTGGTAATGGGCTGGTCACACTCAGGAAAACAGATGGCAGATGGGTAAGTAATGTTCCGAAGTGTTGGTCGACCGTTCACCAGGTGAGAAGACGACCTCGGATGACGACGGTCCGGGATGGATGCGAGTAGCAGGAGATCGGTCGTCTTGGCGCTCATTGAGAGAGGCCGATGTCCAGCAGTGGACCGATAAGGGCTGATAATGATGATGATGACGATGATGTAAATAGTCTTAAATTTCCTACGTAAAGGGAAAAAAATGTTACAATTGTCCGACTTGTTCCAGAGAAGACATTATTCTAGTCCGAATTACTGCAAGAAAATGCACTTATATGTAGTTTCAAATGTTCAAACCATGCGGGGAGCTGGGCTTATAGTTAAAGTCGGTAGTCGTAAAAAGGCTCAGATTTTACGTCGTCCCCCCCCCCCCCCTCCATTCTATAAAAAAACAGTCTATACTGTTATCAACTGAAGTATGACACCCCTCGCGTTCCAGATTCTGGCTTTGTGTTATAAATTATGACATTTTGACAGTTGCGATGTAGCCATACATTGCAAATGTCGAAATGTGATCACTTGTAAATACTTATTAATTTTGGCTTTTTTACAATTTAAGCAAAATTATTGTCTGCATATTCCAAGTCCCAATTATGTGCTTTCGCTTAGTTTAAACTTATTACAAAATTTGACTAGTACTCTCCGTTCAAGTTCAAGACAACGTGATTCAGTTCTGACAATGTTGATAATATTTCTAATTTCGTTGTGAACCTAAGATATATTTCATTCGAAAAATTAAAGGCCGATTTTCGGGTTGTTACTACGCACTAGAATCACCCGCGTAACTCCGGTCCGATTAGTCATAGCTACATGGTATGGAGCCTTCCTCGATAGATTGACTGTTCAACACAAAAATATTTTTTCATTTCGGTCCAGTGGTTCCTGAGTTTAGTGCGTTCAAACAAACAAACTCTTCTTTCTTTATATTATCAACAAATGTACCTTCCTTAACAACCAAAATAGTACAAACTCCAAAATACAATTTACCATGGAGTTAGAGGCAAATAATTCTTTAGTTTTCTTAGATGTTTCGATCATCCGTAATCCCAACAACACATTCGGTCATACCGTATATAGAAAGCATACCCATAAATAAACCGCGATAGAATCTGTAAAAGTAGTTTTATTGTAGTGAGTAAACATTCACGTAAACTTAGGACATCAATATGCTTCTTATTAATTACGTCCGACCGGAACCCATAGTACTAACTTTTAAAAGAGACCTGTCGTAAATCTTTTGACAATATGCATAGTTTGGTATGTTTTAAAGTTTAAACTAAGCAGACGTACAAGGTAGGGATTGGATTTGATGTTTCCATATTTCTGAATGTATACCTAAGCGCGAAGGTGGTCAACATCAAATCAGTAGGTTTAGTTCTTACTACCCCTTGGTAGTGCCATGATGCATTGCAGGTGAACTGGGCCGGCACGACCGAGGAGGTACGTCTCGTTCAGACGCCGTATGTCGTCGTGTTCCGTGCGGTTTGTAGTGGCTGCCGGTACCCCATTGTAGGTGAGGAGGATAGGAGAATAACACATCTGCAAGACAATAATGCCTATGTCTATAATCGTTATTTAATTTTATCTCCGATAGCTCCTTTGCCCCTACACTGTAAAAAAATCTGATGATCGTATAACGTATTCTCTTTTTATAGCATAAGGGGACAAACGAGAAATCGCAGTCTTTTGATGCCTACCGACGCCCATGGACATTCGCATGATTGTTACGCAGCTACGTTGCCCTCCTATCATCCCCCCGAGTAGGCCACCGGCTACCCACAAACTGCACGGAACGCGACAGCGACACTGTCACTTTACGCCGGTATCAAGTGAGCGAGAGATACCTCCTCGGTCGTGCCGGCCCAGTTCCGTTGCATAGGGGGATGTAGTGTCATGCACCTTGTATGGCACTACCTCTACCTATAAGTATACATATTTCCCTTGTGATTGTTTTATCATGTATTATAAAACAATCTAGATAATAATGAGGCAAACTCTCTTGAACTCCGATGCAGAACTCATTTGCAAGGTATTTGAATGCATACACGAAGAATGGCATCCACGAAGTAATTTTATCGCCTCGACCGTGTCGCGTGTAATATCAATTATGGAGCGAACGTAAATACTGCGCGTAATAGTAATAACTAGGCTAGGTTTTTTGTTGTTAACGTGCGTTGACTGCCTCCGACCTCGTGTCTACTGGTTAGTATGTTCAACTACAGACGTGAGGTAAAAATCCCGAGAAGACCAAATACTTCCATCGTAAGTTTTCGATTTCTAATGATGGTCTGAAGCCCGGAAGTCGGTGTTGTCACATGCCCGTGTCTCCGGAGTGCATGTTAAGCTCGGTCGGCCCTGCGCCTAATTTCTCTCCTTACGCGTGAAAGCGACATGTCGTAACAGGGACACGCGAGGATAGTGTGCGCTTGTGTCTGCGCACATGCTTGCGGACTATAATGTCCTGCGCAAATGGCTAGTCTCTATGGAGATTGTCGAAGCTGAAATTCGTCTATGGGACATTATTATTACCGTACCCTTCGGTCTAATGGTATGTACGGTATACGTAGTTGGGATCTTGGATTGGTCTGAGTAGTAGGATTTTTCGATTCAGAATAAATCTCGTTAGCAGTCTAAAGTAAAGAAGTCGTGATACACTAGCCTCAGAAAGCACAATGACTTTTAAGTTGCACACAATATCACAATTCAGGGTGAAACTACTATGTATTCAATATCTAGATAATATCTGTAGACTACACCTAAGCTAGTAAGGTTAAAATCACATACGAAGTAGCTTTCAAGTACCGACCAAAATTGCTCATATACCCTTCTTGTCGCTATGGAACGCACTTAGGCATGCCTCAGGATAGGGAAAACTTGTCCCATGATTTTTCGATTTCGTAGATGTAGTAGTCAACGCATGGCTACTAAATCTTGAAATCAGCCGGTTATCTGGCCCGTTTTCTCGTTTACACCTGCTAGTTATAATAATTGTTATCTCTTTGCAGACGTATGTAGCTAACATACTGCTGGCTGTGAACCCGTACGAAGATATACACGATATGTACTCATTGAACACAATAAAGAAGTATCAAGGCAAATCTTTGGGTGAACTGCCACCGCACGTGTTCGCGATTGGTAAGTAACAAACGAAAGAATATATATGAGATGGATGCCTGTTGATGGAGCGGTAGAGACGTGTCAGCAAGCAGTGCACAGTGGTAAATGACAAATAGAGGAGTATTAGCAAAGATCGCCCCTGTGGTGTAACGAAGCGGGTGTCGCTTGTTAAGACCGTTAGCCGCGTGGGGTCCTTGGTTCGATCCCCAGGTCGGGCAATGTTATTAAATGTTTCTCAGAATATTCTGAGGACGCATTACATTGTCCGGGCTTGGAATGTGCCTGAAGTGGCCATAGGCTTGACACCTATGATAACGTGGGCCTCTCTACCTTGGCTAATCGTGGGTGTGCTAGTATATCTACTGGACTTAGGAGTTGCGGATGTACTAGCACACCATTTCCTACCTCATCGAGGATAATATGCGTAAAGGTACTTTTACATTAGCAAAGATAAGCTAAGAAATCTAATTCAATCAATGACAAACCAGTGGGAAATAATGTTAATGAGATGGATGACTGTGGACGTCGAGATGGAGGTGTGTCAGCGCTGTGGTAACTGGCAGATAGAAGGAGAATTAGGAACGATATTGATTTAAGAGCTAAGAAGTCAAATTGAACCAATCACAGACCAGTGGGAAATAATGTAAAAATGAGCGCAGATCTGCGGGTGTTTATGTTCGGTGGTAGTTACCCACCGCCTGTCCGTTCGCTCCTTATCCTATAAAATGGAGCTTTAAGGTACATGATATTCTAGTTTCCTAAGTTATTGCCCATGAGAGCACATGTTGGATTTGAAAAACCCTATTAGCACGTGATAGCTACTTTCATGAGAGCGGCTATAATGCTATAGACAATGTCGCTAAGACTACCAGAACAGAAAGTCGCGGGTGGCTGCTACTTGCGTAATAAACATCCGTACCTGGCCCATTGGGGAGGGGGCGGGAAGAGGTCAACGCATCGGCATAGTAATTATGTGGATGTTCACAGGCGTCGGTAGTCGTAAATGGGCTCCGATTGCTCGTCTGCCCCCTATTCTATAAAAAAAAATACCTCCATCCATCCAAACATGCAAACTGTGGCGTTAATAAGATTACATTTGTGTGTGCCCTTGACCATGGTGGAATTAGAACCGACCGCGAACACAACCAAAGTGCACGGTTGCACCCGCATGTTACTGACTGAGTAACAAACAACTCGCGAAGGTCGTCATTTTGGTTTCCGCAAACTGTAGAATTTTTCCCCCAAATATAAAATACTAGCATCGCCCCGCGGTTTCAACCGCGTAACTCCGGTTGTAGCGTCATGGTATAAAGCCTATATATAGCCTTCCTCGATGAATGGTATGTTCAATACAAAAATTATTTTTCTTTACAACTTCACGAAACCTTCAATTTCATTTAAGTATAGATTGGACTATAGTTCATGGATAGATACATGATAAAATTTATACTTAAAACACATCCTACCTTTTTATTATTACAATGAATACTTTTTATTAGATATCTATACTAATATTATAAGGATTACCTTTGATGGTTTATTTGTTTGCACTTGTTCAATGCTCCGAAACTACTGGACCTACTTGAAAAATTCTTTTACCATTAGAATCCTACATTATCAGTGATAACATGCATAACATATTATAAAAAGTTTTGTTGACTATGTAAACTTCGATAATGTAACCAAACTGTGAAAAAAATATCAAAATATATCTGTCCCGACAGACATTTTTCTGTACTTGTCATGTGTTCGGTACTTGCATACTTTGTCAATGTAAAGTGGTTTTTTTACGAGTAGTAATAATCTTGTAAATATAATGAATGTCTGCAATATATCTTAAAATATCCGTGCGAAGCCGGGGCGGGCTGCTAGTAAATATATAAAAATGGAAACCTGCACTTGCGCACAACTTCAGAATGAATATTAATTAGTCGCAACTAAATCTGCGCGGGTGCTGACCGACGCCTACTGAGGTACCCCGGATGT
>JAFELO010000072.1:1102002-1112346 GCA_017140195.1 Eumaeus atala
CGCCCAGTAACTATCCGCATTAAATATGCTTTGCTCTCCTTCACCCTATTCTTCAATTTCCATATATAAAAAAATACTGCATCACGTATCTAATTTCAGCTGACAAGGCGTTTCGTGATATGAAGGCACTAAAACAGTCGCAGTCGATCATCGTGTCGGGAGAGTCGGGAGCGGGCAAGACTGAATCTACCAAATACATACTGAAGTACCTGTGCGACCTGTGGGCGCACACCGCCGGACCGATCGAACAGAAGATTCTAGACGGTGTGTTCAATGTGTATAATGATCGCTTTTAAATTTAAACTTCTTTATATATAGTACACCCGATCCCGGTGTTGCTTTTTTTTTTACCTGTCACGAAAGAGCGTTCAGGCCACGTGGAGGGGGTCAACGATAAATCGCTACTATATAATTTTATATAATCTATATAAGTTTGACTTTAAATATTTAGCCCACTATAGAGTAAATTTTTATAGCATAGTACAAACGAGCAATCGGGACCAAATCGACGTCCATTATTCCGCACGGATAACAATTATGTAGATGTTTAGCTCTTCACATCACCCCTACAATGGGCCACCGAGTATTCAAAAATCGCATGAAAATGTTATTTGTGCAAAATTTTGTTGTGAGTTTCTGCTGGTCCATTGAAGGAAAACAGGGAAGTACATCTACATAATAATTGTCTGGATATCACACGGCTCCGATTGTAAGTAAGTAAGTAACGACGAAAGGAAAGATCACCTGATGATTTTTAGTTAATAACAAACTGTGTACACGGCATTAAAATGTACAAATACATAGTCATTACCTAGAGTAGTGAGGCAATGACAATGACCCGTCCTCATCTAACCTTCAGATTACTATCAGGTATCATCATTGGAAAAATTATGTTTGACCATTTGCACATGCAACAGTTGGAGTGATACAACCAAAAGTGCAAAACAATCTAATCTTCTTCGACCTAGCCTTACCCCTTTTCTATATCAGATGATATAGGGATCGGGCACCTCGTCTACGGGATTCGACGAGGGCGCCAGTTTTAGACAGACAGAGAGTTCACAGGATCATCTGAATTTTACAACTCAGATGGGATACCAGGCCCAATCCTAGATTAGGTCGAATTCGAATAGACGAAATCGGGTTTTCTCACCTATGTATGCAAAACAATGTAACAAACATGCTATATTAACACAAGATGATCTTGAAACTACAAAAAAGACGCGAATATTTTGCGCTTTAATTCACCTGTTCTTCATCCCCACATCGCTGTGAGCTCTGGTATACTATATGGGAAAATTTTACTTTTATAATTTTCTCTATCAATATACGCCCCTTCTGCATAACCACGGGTTACCATGCTCACACAGCAACCATGATCATGGTCTCAATAACTTATGAAATCATACTCTCTCATCTCAGTCCACCCATGACCACAATTGCTTAGTTGCAGCCTCAGAAATAATTATCAATTTAAATAATTAAAAAAGCCGCGATAAAATCCGTAAAAGTATATATTGTAATGAGTAACATTCGCGTAAACTTACATCAATATAATAAACTCCATTCGCAGCAAATCCAATATTGGAAGCGTTCGGTAACGCGAAAACAACACGGAACAACAACAGCTCCCGTTTCGGCAAGTTCATGGAGGTACACTTCAACAACAAGTACCATGTGGCGGGCGGCCACATATCCCACTACCTGCTGGAGAAGTCCAGGATATGTCTGCAGAGCGCTGAGGAGAGGAACTATCACGTGTTCTACTTGCTGTGCGCCGGGGCGCCGCAGGAGCTACGAGCCGCGTTGAAGATCACGAAGCCTGATGATTACTTGGTAAGACTAAGACTGAAGCTGTAATAGTTTAGAATAAGATCCCGGTGATTACTTACTTTGTAAAGTACAAAGTGTGTAGCACGGAGTAGTACTAATGTATACTTTGATCAAATGTCTATATGATATCTGAACCCGATGGCTAACATACGGAATCAGGTTTTTTAGGAATAGGTACAGCTCGCCTACCAAACATTTTTGTTGAGATGCATAGAGAAAATCTGTTGTATCTATTTGAAATTAAGTAATGTCTACTTGTCCTGGGATCTTGGTCTATTTTATTTCTACTAATGGGTGAAAAAACGTTGAACATTTGTATGAATTACGGGGGTGATACTGCGGGGCGCAGGTAATTACTAAAACATTCGACTATAGATATAAAGTTACGTTGTGTATAATTTCAGTATTTGAAAAACGGATGTACCCAATATTTCACATCAGCCCAGTCCGAGAAGAAGATAAGCGCCAGTCAGAAGAGCAGTCAGCAACAGGCGAAGGGTGGCCTGCGGGACCCTATACTGGACGACGTCGAGGATTTCCAACGATTACACCAGGTCAGCACTACCTACATTTAATAGTACTATTATAGTATACCTCAGAAACTACTGTTAAGCCACTTGTAAAATTATTTCGCTGTTGGACAGCCCATTTAACGAGCAATGTTACATGCAATATGTCTGATACAGCTATACACAGGGTGTCTTCACACGGTACTCGGAAAGGCGTTCCGTCGTGTTTGAAATTTTGAAAATTGAAATGTTTGACACACATATTTCTTTCATGGCGAGGACCATCGAGGTAAACTGCAATAAACCATTTCTGTATATCGATCAATTAGGATGAATATGAAATACTAAGTCAGTGTGATGGAAAAACTGAAGATCTGACCACCTTGAAAATGTAATTAATACACTATCACTATGGTATTGTCAAGGGAGAACTTATAAATTGTTATATGGCCTTGGTCGGTCAAGATAAATTAATGAGTCGATGACGTGTACAAGAAACAATACCAATGTTGAGGTGTTATAAACGTATGAAATTGGAAACTACTATGAAATTTTACAATATAAATATTTACCATCTGTTCTATTATAGCAATATTATATACAGCATAATTAAATTACCTATTGGCCGATTTCATCTGTACACTTTAGCTAATTCAATGGCAGTTTCTTTATCCCCTTACTACAAAATTTTGCCGTACGAAAGCTGATGAACTGCCTCCCGGGTGTTGATATAAACTTTTTGAAAGAGGTAGTGCCATGCGTGGTGCGTGACACTACATCCTCGTTTGCAACGGGATTGGGCCGGCACGACCTTGGAGGTACATCTTGTTCACTTGATACCGGCACAAAGAGACACCTACGGTGTCGCGTTTCGTGCGGTTTGTGAGTAGCAGGTGGCACATTGAGGGGGGGGGGATGAAAAGGATGGCAACGCATCGGCATAACTATGCTGATGTTCATGGGCGTTAGTAGTCGTTGAAAAGCTCCAAGTTCTCGTTTTTCACCTATACTATAAAGTCTTCTTTGGAGCAAAGTCTAATGAGCATGTCAGGTGATGGGAGAGTTTACAGCTGTAACTCTTGCAGCTTTGGGACCGTCCGTCATCAAGTGAGATCGCGCGTCGTGGAGAAGCCACGGGAAAGAGTTTTTGGCTAAATTTCAACAATCTTATCCAGGCTGATTACAAACAGGACATATAATTCGATTACAGGCGTTGTCTCGTGTGGGTCTCTCCGAACAAGAGAAGCGCGACGTGTACTCTGTAGTGGCGGCCGTGCTGCACCTGGGTAACGTGACGTTCGAGGAGGAGGGCGGCGCGCGCGGCGGCTGTCACGTGGCCGCGGCGTCCGAGCCCGCGCTCGCGACTGCGGCGCAGCTGCTGGGCGCGGATGCGGCCGAGCTGCGCATGGCGCTGGTGTCGCGCCTCATGCAGAGCTCGCGCGGCGGCCTCAAGGGTACCGCCATCATGTGAGTCCGTCAACTATACCACGGACCTCTATATAAAATTAATATCTGTGACTTATGACACCGCGTTAGCGTAGTCCTGTCGAAATGTGTTTAATTTAAGATTTTTATTATAGAAACGCATATAATACATACGTAAACATCCATGACCTAGACGGGACTCGTTTGACCTGAGCCCCCCAGTCGTGTAACTATATTGCTGTTGGATAAAAGTGCAAACGAGCTGGTAGTATGTGACTAGCGCCGGCCACAATCAACCGGGACATAAGAATATGGAGAACTATACATTGATAAAACACGAAAATTTTAAAAGTATATACCTTGTTGACTCACTCTAAACAGAAGAGTTACTTGCACATTTAAAGGAATGAAGTAAGACTTGACATCCACAATTTAACGATACAATAGGGTCTGCTGTATTAAACATGCACTGCTATTCCAGGGTGCCGCTGAAAATATACGAAGCGAACAACGCCAGGGACGCGCTGGCGAAGGCGCTGTACAGCCGTCTGTTCGACTACATAGTTCACAGGATCAACTCGAGCATACCTTTTCAAGCGTCCTCATACTACATTGGTGTACTCGATATTGCTGGTTTTGGTAATTTATATTTTTCTTTGGGCCCAGGCTCGAAGGCGTGATTCAATTAACTGCCTCTCAAAATTTTATGTAATATAATTACCCATACCTATATATATTATAAAACAGTCCCCAAAAGCTGCGACAAGATCGACAGAATGAATTTTTATGCGGTTTTATCACCAATAGATAGAGCGATACCGTTATTAATAAAAAAAACATCGATTAAACGGATGTATTAACAATGGTTCACCATTAATGTAAACTTTTGACAATTTATGGAAATACTTTTACATTTATTAACAGTAAAACACTGGACGGAATGATGAAAAGTAAACATTTAATAGTTCAAAAAACGAAATAATCTAATTCCACATTCTCAAACTCTATTTGATAAACACATTATACAAATACTTAATCATATAAAGTAATAAAATATATAAAAATAAACAACAACCACACATCTTCACGCCAGCTCCCTTATGGGTTAGGCAGAGAGAACAGACTGCCATACATCACAATCCTGAGATACCGGCCTGGCTTAGCATTATATTTTAATTATATTTTCTTATATAAACATATAAGAAAATATATGATTACTTTACATTGCAAATGGCAAAGCTAAAACTGACTTCAATAGATGAGTAGCTAAACTTCTTATGTAACATTTTTCAAAATGCTTTTTTGTTTTTCAGAATATTTCCAAATGAACAGTTTCGAGCAATTCTGCATCAACTACTGCAACGAGAAGCTGCAGCAGTTCTTCAACGAGCGAATACTGAAGAACGAGCAAGAACTGTACAAACGGGAGGGACTCAACGTACCTGAGATCAGATTTGTCGACAACCAAGACTGCATCGGTATGAAATCTACTTTTACTTGTGGAGCGATCCTGTTAATAGATGAGATTCATAATATAAGAAAGTTTATTACAGCTAAACTACTATTACTGATTTTATCGCGGTTTATTTAATTATTATTGACGACGTTTCAGAAGCTTTACAGCAACCGGGGTCGCGGGTGGCCCGAGGTGACAGATGTCCAAATGTCACAAGTTCTTGAAAGTACCCGAATAATTACAATTATTTAGTGGTTCAGAATAACGCAAACTTTACTTGTTGTATCACATTCATATTATAATTATTTTATGACCTGTCTGACCTCCACCTGTTGCCCTGGTTGATGTAGAAATAGTTACATTGTAATGCGTTAGATTCGCGTAAATTTAAGGCATATCAATATCTCATGGCAAAGTCAGAAGTAGTTCTGATTTGAGTGAATCCCAATCATAGTAAGAGGGGTAGTGCCATACGGCATTGCACGCTTGTCATTGATGCGGTCTGTGAGTGAGTGTATGAGCATCTGCATGGTAATAACGCGGATGTCTATGGGCTCTAGTAGACTCTTGTTAATTGCCTTCATCTTGTCAGTACTACTTACTCATTATTGCGTTTTACCGCTTTTTTTATTAATTGTGTCTATTTGTAAACATGGTTTGTGTTAACCAGACCTCATCGAGAGTAAGAACCACGGCATATTCCACATACTGGACGAGGAGTCCAAGCTGCCCAAGCCGGACTTCGAGCACTTCACGCTGTCGGTGCACAAGGAGCTCGGCGGCAGCAGTCCCAAGTGAGATGTCTATATTATACCAGTGTTTACTAATTTAAGGACAGCCAGCTATTTTGTCAGGAATAATTACAATAATTCTTAAGTTACCGCAAAATTATACACGGCAAAATGTAATTTATACCATAAACCATATCACTTAACTAAATAATTCCCTTTTTAAATTACAGTAAAAGTTAACTGTTTTATCACGATATATTTAACAAAACCGATGCTTCATCCGATAAAATCTGTTCAAGTAAAATTCACATCAACAAAAGACAACAATATACTTTTTACATTTTTCTATTGTTTGGAGACGAAGTTTTTTGCCAAGAAACTAAGACCGTAAACAATCGTACACTTACAAGTCACGCCAAAGTTGGCGCCATTCAACATTCACTACATCCTCCAGGCCACCCTATGATGTTATTAATATATGAAATTAAATAATAATAATATTCTTACTTACTCTAAGTGCTGATTCCACTCTTTTTAAATAGCCCATTAGAATTTAAGTAGCAATTCCGCGTGTATCCACACAGCGTTTCTGTTGCAGTTCGCGCATCCAAGTGGCGCGCACGTCGCGTCTGAAGGCGCACCGCGCGCTGCGCGACCACGAGGGCTTCCTGCTGCGGCACTTCGCCGGCGCCGTCTGCTACAGCACGGTACGTTGACGAAACTGGTACTTGCGGATATCCTTACGTTCCAACCGATAAATTATTATTGGAGTTTGCTCCTTAAGAAACTATACAGGCACGCATTTGATATTGCGAAGGCAAGCGTGTGATATGTCAAACGAGCGTAGCGAATTACCACGGTCTTGTCTCAGCTTAACTCGCACGGTGCTGGCTGGGAGTCGGAAAGTGTCCGCACCGCTGCCGGAAGCTTGATATTTTTAAGTTTCTCAAGCGAATCTATATACGATAATAATGAAGGTAAAGTGCAAAATTATATGACTTCGTTGTCTACACTTGCTATATCGGTGAGTTGAGCCCATTACGCAGCACCTTTCACTTCAGAATTATGTTCGTTTTTTAAAAGTAAATTCATGTCGCATGCCGGAGTTGACGCACACAATTTTTTGACGCATCCTATCTTCAACAGAGTCAATTCATAGAGAAGAATAACGACGCGTTACATGCGTCCCTCGAGTTCCTAGTCCAGGAGTCTCGGAGCACGCTCGTGCAGGAACTGTTCCAGAACACTGATAACCACAACGCTAAGGGCAAACTTAACTTCATATCCGTCGGCTCCAAGTTCCAGAAACAACTCACACAGCTCATGGACAAGTTGAAGGAGAACGTAAGTTACTGTACATCCATTTGCCGGAATGTAAGGGGTCTATGATCTTCAAATGTCGCTTCACCCGTTTGAGAAGGGTACATTGTGTGAAATCAACCTAATTTTCTCACAATATACATTGAAGTAGCTGTGGGGTACACAATTTTGCATTCTGAAGCTTTTTCGGCTCGATACCACCTAAAACTAGGGGTTTAATTTTTATTTGATAACCATCACAAACATATCTGATGTATCGCTGGGCACGTCATGGCAACTCTAATGTCCTTAGGCAGGTGACGAAATGAAATCGATAAAACTCATGGCGGTTGTCCAATGCCTTTGTGTAAAAATAGAATACAAGTCGACGAACTATGTTATACTAGTTGTCATTGTTACGACCCGGGCTCTGATTGGCACAGGGTACGAACTTCATTCGCTGCGTGAAACCGAACTCGCGCATGGTGGGCGGCGTGATAGAGGGCTCGCTGGTACTGACGCAGCTGCAGTGCAGCGGTACGGCGTCCGTGCTGGCGCTCATGGAGCACGGCTACCCGTCGCGCGCGCCCTTCGGCGAGCTGCACCAGCTGTACCGCGGCCTGCTGCCACCGCGCCTGCAGCAGCTCAGCCCGCAGCTCTTCTGTCAGGTACAGCTGTAGCACTACCCGCCCTGGTTCTAGCTACCCACACAATCTGTTATATAAATTATTTAATTAACTTAATTATAACAAAATTATATAAAATCGTTCGTTTTAGTGTGAAAACGTGACTAATATTGGCTAAGCAGCTAACTGCTATGACAGCGATATTATAATTATCCGTATCTATAGATGACTGCCGTCACACCATACATTAGCGGCGGGTCGGGTTCTGCACCACGTGACCGAGTGTGATAGTTGCCTTTCTTAAATAGTTTCACTTCGTAAGGTGTAAGGTAAAAGTAGAAAAGGGGTTTTCTAATAAAGGGTACAAGGAGCAGGCCGTTCGGTTCAATTAATTTCGCCCAAGGTGTGGGGTAAGGAACGCCCTTGGCTACTGAGCCCGCCGTCACAAAGTTTAAGCCATGGTGGCGATTATGACAGTTGACCATTTACTTATCATATGTTTCGTTCCTCCAGGCGATAATCCACAGCTTCGGCCTGTCAGACAAGGACTACAAGTTCGGCGTGACGCGCGTGTTCTTCCGGCCCGGCAAGTACTCGGAGTTCGACACCATCATGCGCTCCGACCCCGAGGGACTGAAGGCGATAGTGGACGCCGTGCTCGCATGGCTCGTGAAGGCGCGCTGGAGGAGGTCCATATTCACCGCGCTCTCGGTTATCAAATGTACGTGCCTTAGCACAACTTACTTCTGCCATAGACGTCATCCGCGTCATATAATGCAGTCTCTAATTTTTTTCTTAAATTTATTATCTCCAGCAATGGAAATCATAATATCTTGTCATAAATCATGGATAGGTATTCTTACAATAATAATTTTGGGTTCTTTCTATGCCATTATAATGTCCCGTTTTTATTTTATGATAATCAAATGACTGACTTTTTTAAAAACAAGCGCGATTTTGCAAAACTACTACTATACTTGATTCCAGTTATAATACCAAAATAAATAATATTTTGACATTTTGTAGTAGTACAATGTGTTTAACGCGCTTTTTCTTGATTATGCTTAAACACTATCCTGCTATGCTTACATCAGTAAAGAACAAGATACTGTACCGCCGCGAGTGTCTGGTGAGGGTGCAGAACAATATCCGCGGCTACCTGGTGAGGCGGCGCCACCAGCCGCGCTACCGGGGCATCATCAATATCCGCTCGCTGGAGAACAACCTGCACGAGATGGAGACCGTCACGGCGCAGCTCAAACAGGAGAGAGACAACGCCAAGAAGAATATCGAGAACCTGAGGAACTCTATCAGGAGTGCGTGCGCTTCTATCAAGGTATTTCAGCATTATCATTGGCTCTACGTTATTTACTAAGATATCTTTGAAAATACAACTAAGTGTATACTTCAATACGCCGCTGGAGTTTACTCCGAACGGACATGACTCAGAAGTGAAATATCCGCATGAAAAAAAAAAAGCAGACAGCATTACACTGCCAATGCTTCACGCACGCTGACTACACAAATCGTTTCTTACGAATAAACTCCAAATCCAATACATCTGGCATGCTAAAGCATTCTAAAGAAATATATCTGTTATTTGAAATCTTTAGATTTCACTTCTATCGACAGGTCCTAACGGTTTCGGTAACACTAGAATCATCTGATATACAACAGTCGTTCGAGATATTTATATTTTTATAGCAACTCCTCGTGAAACCGCGCTTTCACCCTCATAATCTGCGCGCTCATAATCGGACCAATGCCTTTGAGTATTGTGCTTTATAATATTTGTATAGATTATAAAGTTAACACATAGTTGCGTAACGAACTTCTTAACCTCAACAGAGCAACGAGAAAATCTCTCGCACTGAAATCGACCAGCTGTATGCCAAACTGACTAAAGAAGTGGAGATACAGATGACTGGTCTGAAGAAGGCAATGGCGGATCAGAAGAACAGGTAAGTTATAGCTTGTTTTTGAGAGTAAACATTACATCCGTAATGTAAAACTGCATAACAAGAATATACGCCACTATAAAAAGCTCTTATATCATAATTTTATAGAACTAGCCGTAAGTGAAACTTATATATTCAACTTAAATGCTTGTGACAAACATAGAAAATGTGTTATGTTCATCATGTGCCGTGGCAGATTTAGCCGAGTGTAGTACGTGAGTCAAATAGACTTATCTAGAAAAAATATTTACTTTAATAATCCTGTGTAAATACACCGGCCCGTCATCCCATCGGAATAGTGGTGTGAGGGTGAAAAGCGTTCACTTGTGTAAACACACACTTGTGGTTGTGCACTATAACATGTGACGCGTATTTGACTACTTTCTATAGCATAGAGATGACCGTCATAATCAAATCTAAGCCGTAGTAGTCAAGGACCAGGAACCCTAGGGTACCGTTAATTGTATTTGCATCTCTTTTGTCTGTTATAGCGAAGAGCAGGAGAGA
>JAFELO010000072.1:1114116-1147296 GCA_017140195.1 Eumaeus atala
TAGACTCAACTTCCAATGTTTACCTTCGAGTCAAGCTCGCCTATCAAGCTGGTGACTGCACACTTAATATTAAAATGTATATGACGAATAAGTTGACTACAAGACAATTTATGATTCGTCTTCACCTAATCAAACTTAGGTAGATGTTGCCAAAGTTTTGGCTGGCATGACATAGTTAAAATCTATTACTATTTTATAAGCCTTTATTGAAAGAATATGGGTATAAATGTAAATGCTTGCCTACAATGGTGTGCTTTCCTTCCTGTACATAGCTTATACCACAAGTGATACAGGCGAAGTAATCATGTGATGTGTTTGCACAGTTTCCCCACAATGGACTCAGTGAACGGAGAAAATAAATTGAACAGGTACCAAAAGCGAGATAACGCGTTTTGTTTTGCACGCAACATTTCTTTTCGTCCTCTTTCAATTTGTGTTTATTTTTTATTAATAGTAATTATCCAACGAAACATGCCAAATAAGATGATGATTGCAGCATAGATGCTATACATTAGACATGTGGTCTGATGCTAGGGAAATCATCTAAATTAAAAAACATTTTCTGTCTTTCTCGGGTCATTTGAATACATGACTATAGATATAAAACCGAACACGAAACATACTCTATGTTGTGTCAAAAAATTATAGAATAAATTTTATTCATTTATTTATTTGTATTTGTTAATGTATTTAACATTAGTCTTATTTAGTTCATTAAAATGAATGTTCACATATGGTTTATAATTTTCATATAGAGAACATAACTACTTGAATATCAAGTAGTCATGTATAGCATATATATTAAAAAACTAATGAGAGATGTCAAGGGACGGACCCGGACGAAACGAAGTTCCTTTCGATTAACTCGTGAAGGGATTGTAATTTTTTTATTATTATTTATTATGTACGAAAAACCTGTATAACCTTAACAAAGCAAAAATAATTGTGCTGCACTATACTGTTCAAAGCTAAACAGAAAGGCGAAACGAAAATAATTGGCTTGCTTTCTATGAGAGAGAGATATACAGACAAACATCCGCACGCCGTGCTAACTTTTCGTCTGATTTCTTTCCGTCTAGCCTCCTTCGCATCGCGCGATAAGAAACTTCGTTCCAATTACATATCACACAATGGTATGGTATTTCTTGAAATATCTCCATGTTCCTCAATGTTTAAGTTCGATAGTTGCGTTAACAGATGTAGTGGAGAAAGAAAAATAATAGAGAAATAGTATACATATTATTGAAAGAGGACACCAAACACTAACTTTGCTAACACTTCGGCTATCGCTTTCCTTTCCTCGCACGAATTTATCAACGTTATGCATGTAATAGTAGTATATTGTATAACTTTCATAAATCTAGAGTAGTATTAACGTTGTATGACTTGTAAGGTAACCTGTGTATATGTAGCTCATATAGGTGTAATTGTACGTAACGTTTAAATATATTATTTATTTTATATGAATGAAGGTAACACAGTAACCGATAAGCTCAAACATTATTACTCTGTGACAGATTTTAAACCTAGTTTGCATACCTAATTGTTTGTACCACTTTAACTACACCTATGTGCTGAAGCAAATAAAGGTTAGAGTAGCGCTCCAAAGTTCTTATTTCACAGCTTGACCAATATGGCAACGTTTGTTATTCATGACACATAAATAAAACGTCCTACTTAATTAACTTTAACTTTACCATAACTTACGTATCATTATAACATAAAATATATTCTTATGAATTATACCGTTAGTGTATTACTTCTCTCTCCTATAATATGGAACTAGTGTGTAATAAATATTGATTGATTTTAGATCGGAACGTGTGCGTATGCAGCAAGCGATGCAAGGCAAACAAAAGTATGATCTGTCCAAGTGGAAGTATTCAGAGCTGCGGGACACCATTAACACGTCCTGTGACATCGAGTTGTTGGAGGTATGGATCTAAATATTCGTTACTTTTGGACTGCTATGTCGCATTGCACTAGCTATTGAAAAATATTTTTTCTTACTAAAATATCGTTATAAAAATACAGATTATAAATATTGAAATAAGAATACATAAAGCTTCTTTTGCAGATCATTTAAACACAATGTTTAAAAAGAATGTTATTAATCATTTTTCCAGGCGTGTCGTCACGAATTCCACCGTCGCCTCAAAGTATACCACGCGTGGAAGGCAAAGAACGCACGGAAGACTACCATGGCGGAGCAGGAGAGAGCGCCCCAGTCGATAATGGATGCGGGTACGTGATATAAAATTGTATGCAATGCAAGACAGAAAGAGATGTCGCTTCTTCCCTCTTATTACCGCACGAATGGGCTACGAGTCAAATACTTGGTAATGTGTATAAAAAAATGTATGTATACACATTAACTTTTTTTAGGATCGATTTTCTTTTTCATAGATTATGATAGGAAATACAGACTTCAATTTTGTTGTAACTATCCCAATGTTTATTATCCCGGATATTTTACAAGACATTGTACAAAATCACAGCGATGCAGTGCTCGAAACTGATTCAGAATATATAATAAAATAGGTACCCAAAATTTTACCAAATCTCTCTTTGAAATTCATGATATATGGCTACCTAGACCGGGCGGCCGCTATTCACCCGTACAGCTGACGAGCCCGATGTCTTTGAAATTAGGACGCACGAGTTTCTATCGGTTTCATGCGGTGTACATATTTTCTGGAAGTAATGACAATAAATTCGGTGAAGTTTAGCAATGGTGTACATCATCAATATTTACGTTGTATTGTAGTTTTATTTATTGTAGACGTGTCTATGTGATATATGAAAGGTCTTCTTTTTCCCATGTCTAACAAACTGTTTCGTAGTAAGAAAAACTGGCATCAATAAAAATCGAGGACAGAACTTATCGATCTAAAATGACACAAAAAATTATTATTAAGTACCGAAATCGGTGAATACATTCACTTACACTACACACTAACACAAACCTATAATAGTATAGGTTTTTGGCGAAATCAGTGAATGTATTACAGGCTACAGGCATTAAAATAGTAGTAAAAGAGTAGAAAAAAAACATTTATTTTCAGCGAAAACCCCGCGACTCCCAGTAAAAGGCGAAATCCTAGGCGCACGCCACCGCTACTTCCGTATACCGTTCGTTCGCGCGACGGGTGCGGGCGCGGAGGAACGGCGCGGCTGGTGGTACGCACACTTCGACGGCCAGTACGTAGCGCGTCAGATGGAGCTGCATCCCGACAAGACGCCAGTGCTGCTGCAAGCTGGTCAGTACTAATTTCTTACCCCGAGCGAGATCTTTGCCGCAGCACCGCGAGTTGAGGTGCGAGGCGAGACCCGTAAAAGAGTGTACACTAAGATTTTTTAGTTATGTTGTGAGTAATATTACAAAATAAATTTTTCGTATGGGCGATATAAAGTAGTTGTCTGTATATAGGTGTGGACGACATGCAGATGTGCGAGCTGAGCTTAGACGAGACAGGACTGACCCGCAAGCGTGGCGCAGAGATACTCGAGCACGAGTTCGAGCGAGAGTGGGTGCGCCACAGCGGCCCGCCCTACGAGCCGCCGTACTCGCGCGCCAACAGGTACGTGAGAGATACTGTAGCATGTGTCAGACCAAGATTGGGCGCGAATATCGGCCCGCTCTACGAACCGCCGCACTCGCGTGTCAATGGGTAAGTGATGCTACAGCAAGCGTGAGAGGAAGACTGGGCGCGGCGCAACAGCCCCCTCTACGAGCCGCCGCAATCGCATGCCAATGGGTAAGTGATGCTACGGCATGCGTGAGAGAAGGAGAGGGCTTGGCGCAGCGGCCCGCTCTACGAGTCGCCGCACTCGCGCACCAACAGGTACAGGAATGATACTGCAGAATGCGTCACAAACCAAGATTGGGCGCGAATTAGCGGTCCGCTCTACGCACTGCCGCAGTCGCGCGCCAACAGGTACTTGAGAGGCACTGCAGCATGTGTCAGACCAAGATTGGACGCCGTAATATCGGCCCGGCTCACGAACTTCCGCACTCGCGTGACAACGGGTAAGCGATGCTACAGTATGCGTGAGGGCGAGGGTGGACGCGCACAGCGGTACAACTCGCACTGCAACAGCTACGTGAAAGATGTTGTAACGCGTTAGAGAGCGAGAGTGGGCGCGGCACATCGTCCCGCCATTGTTGTGCATGTGTTGGCAAAAATTAACATAATGTTTCTTTTTCAGAACCTAAAAATGAAGACTAATTCTGTAACGTGAATGAAACGTCGTGTGGATTTCGTAACAGGAGCTTAATAAATAACATAGTGCTTTCAAATGTGCCTTTTAAGGTTTTAAATAATTATATTATATAGTGCAATATAAATCATAAATGAATAATATTCCACCGCAGATTGTTATGTGATTATAAAAGTACACAATATGGCTTTAGATCCGATGTACCAGTGTGGATAGATTGAAGAAGATTTTTTTAGATTATTCTAAATGACATTACACATTCCTTGTCGAAAAATTTAAATTATACATTTATAATTATAAGCGAGTAAGATTCAACCATTCCGTATATTGAGTGTGCTTCTTGATACTTTTCAAATAATTTATATTATTGTAATGCACTCTTCAATCATTTCGTAAGAGAACTGTGATTTTGAGATGTTTAGTTAGATGAATTCTTTATTATTGAAATTAAATTATTTAAGCATTCCCTATGTTTTATAAGACTGGTGAATGGAACATATTAATACAGTATTTATCGAGTTAAAGTATTTTCCTAACAGTATTTGGATGCATTCCTGTACACAAGTTTTATTTTATTTTTACTTTTTAAATTTTTACATTTTTAGAGTATAGTATGGAAAGTACAATGTAAGAATACAGTTATCAAGAGTGCCTTTTTATGCCGTATAGTATATGACCATTTTGTGTTATGCTTTACCAAATAAATTTTAAGATAAAAAAAAATGTTTGTCTTTTATTTTTAATAAGATCTCATAACAATAATCTTGGCTTGACGAACTTCCGGGCCAAATTTCGGCTACATGGCCTTTCTCTAAGGAGACGTGCCAACTACACAATATTTATAGTCCACAGATACGCACACTCCGTGCACGCGAATCTCTAATACCTTTTATCGCAAGGTAAACTTATTCGACTGAATATTTTAATACCTCCCAGGGACAGAGGGTTTACACCCCGGAATCCCCCGGTATAGTAAGCCCGGATTTACTTAGAATTTAAAACACCCAGTTAAACACTAGTCCAAGGAACCAAACCTAGGCTAAACACTTACTGCATGACCAAAGATACAAAAAAATTTCACGCTCATATGTGCTCCAGCCTCCCACACAAATCTATGGTGCGGCAACGCAACACAGTCTTTTTCTTGGTGACGTAGGGGTATGCATTTACGTATGATATCTGAGAACCGGGTAGGCCCCCAGATAAATGTTGGACTCGGCAATGGGATAGCAATACCAACTAAACCTCTACGGGAGTCTTCAGCCGATATTAATGGAGGGTCCCAGATCTGCAGGCAACAGGATCCCTCCAGCGACAGGCTGACCTCGGCGAAAAGGCCAGACTTCACCTCCACGGGGACTATCCGGCTACGCTATGACCAGTTCCCACGACGCCGTGTCTTGATGTTATGGACCGGGTTCCCATCCCGGCCAGACACGGAACATAGAGGGGCACTGCTGCAGGCGCTGCAGATAACGCCTCCTTCGTACCCCCATTCGTCGTCTGCGGGGGGAGGCCACATCAGCAGCCTCCTCTCTCACCCGCTCGACGCAACACAACCTGCGCTATAATATCCTACCGTGCGAATACGTGCGGCAAAATATTGGTGCATACGACTGTACTATCTAATGTAACGCGGCAGAAATGCGTGCAGCGAATGACAACGTAAGTTTCTCCGTCGCGAGCATATGCACGAACCGTAAGCTAATCCTGACGCGTATCTTTCGCTTCGTACACATTTATAGAAGTGATGATGGCACTCAACTAATTTACAGCTGATTAATTCAATGTTCTCTGTTACGCTATATCAGATGTGCTGGCTAAAGGCGCAGTGGGTTGCTTACACTTACATTTAAAAACCTAACTTGGGACGTCGTTGTACATCACTGTTTATATAATAAACCCTTTTTTTTATTACTACTATGTGGATATCAAAATATAGTGCTCAGCACAAAGGTTTCAGAAGGGTGTATTACTAGAAAAGAATCTGATGATAAAAATTAAAAAAATAAAACAAATAGTGAAAGAGCATATGCTCTTTCACTATTTCAATCCGATGGGGTGGATTATTTTAGTATCCGATACGCTAGATATACAAAATACCGATAGTATGCAATAGGTTATGGACCTAACTGAAAATATGTATAAAATAAAAAATAAATAACAAAAATGCCCGTTCAATAATCAAGCCTAAACGTGGCTACTAACCTTATTATTTTCTTTTTATTTATGTAATATTTAAAATTCCGCAGTTGTTTTCATAACACCTTTATTTTTCTTTTCAAATATGAAAAAAATATTCACAAAGGTTTAACACAATGAAGATGTGGGCTGAATTAGAGGCCAACTTTACAAGGGTTTGACAAAAAATTATTTGTGGTGAGTCTCTTCCACTCATCTGCTGGAACATCGCCGAATAAAGGCTAAAGAGCATAAAAGAGAACGAAAAAAATACTGGTCATTTTTGAGACAGTAAAGTTTCTTCATTTCAAAGTCAAGGACTTATGAAATGCCCACGTTTGATATATAGTACTATGTATGTACCTTTTTAGAATAAATATTTTTGACTATGTATTAATAATGAATTTATATTTTTTCCACTTGATGCCGCTTTTAGCTCCGTTAATATCCACATCCACAGAAATGAACCTCTTCTCCGCCACATCCGCTGGTCCTGAGTCTCAAGACCTGGGGGAGTTGGGGGCTGGTTACCTATGTGATAAATATACTGTTACCTTAACGAATGACGTTGCCCTCCTTTTCATCTCCATCTTTTTTAACGTATCTTATATCTGACTGGACGTTTTTCTACCTATTTTTATTGTTAACAGCTATAAACAGTACACTCGCCATTAAGTAGTGACAATTTGTAAGTTACGCTATATTTTTTAGACAAATTTATAATTTGTACTAACATTAAATGGGTGAAGATTTTTTTGATTTGTAGAGGAAGGTTATGGGCTTACTTAGTCTGGCCATAAATACGGTTACAACTACAAATAAAAAATGTCACATTTGAATTCGTAGTCTGCCATTTTTATACGATAGTGGAGTGGGGTGATAAAGCGAACAGAATCGCTGAAATTGCGTTACACAAAGTAGGTATGCAGCAAAATGCAATTTTTATTTTATTTTTAGTATTAGGCAAATGTTAGTGTGCCAGGCTATTAATAGGTTCAATGAGACTTCCTCTGCTTGTCACAGAAAAACATCCACCAGCCATCCGTGCCCGTCCACGTAGTGTTCGTACGAAAAAGGTGGTCAAAGCACTAAGGGAAAGAATTCGAAGAAATCCTGTCTGAAGGCAAAAGATTTTACTCGGGGAATGGTAAAGGAACTTGAGCCTATAGGAGACGCACTGGTCATTTCTTAACTGATAAATTAACGATGAATAGGGTGTTAAAATCGAAGCAACTGCTGCTGCGGTACGCAGAGGAAGGAAAAAAAATTGTTTACGGGTAAGATTTTTTTTTACAATTGAGCAACATTCAAATAAAAAATTGACCTTTTATGCTCAAAGCTCTAAGGAAGCTCCCCAATTTGTCGACAGAGTGTAACGTGGGCATTATCCGAGTTCAGTGATGGACTGGCGAGGTTTTGCTATTAAGGACCGACTGAGCTATATTTTTATGAAAAGGGTATCAAAACATCGACACAAGTAAGATACTATGCTTGAGAAGGTAACTAGGCCCCTTAATAACCCCATGTTCAATATCCAAGTGTGGCCCTTCCAGCAAGACTCGGTGCCGGGTCAATAAAGCTTCGGTCCACGCAGTCTTAGTTGGAAGCGAACGTCTTGGACTTCGTCAGAGCTGAAGAGTGGCCGCCGTCTAGTCCCGATCTTAATCTGCTGGATTATGATTTATGGTCAGTTTTAGAGATTTAGCTAGCCTAAGCGCCAATGTCGTTTGGAGTACAATCCATACGAATGGCAGTGACTAATTTCCCCATGGAAAGATTGCGTGCTTCTGTTGATAACAGGCCTCAATGTTTAAAGGACTGTGTTGCAGTCAATGGAGACCACGTCGAATAAGCTTCTATCTTTTTCAATTGTTTTATATCAGTGTATTAAGTTAAGACAAAGTTTTAAATGTTAATTTGCAATTAAAAAGAATATTTTTTTCTTTGTTGCAATATTTATGGCAAGACTAGGTACATATAGCTAAGGTTATATTCACCATTCTTCAAAGCTTCTTGTATACTGACTGCATTTACAATTTTACATCATACATTCAGTGTGTTCATTTGACTAAATAATGCCTCTTGGCTCTTGATAACCTTGAGGAGGCCGGGGAGGCCAGTGGCTATAGGAGTTATTAATAGAAATAAATAATATATTTCTTTTTATTTCATTATGGTATTACCAAATATAATATACGTACAATTTTACTCCAGTGTCCTAACAGGATAGGTTAGGAGGGCGACACTAAAAATAAATATTGCGTTATCGCTCAAAATAATACAGTAATACATAAAAGATAAGTGATTTACTGAACAACGATAAACTAAGGGCATAAACCCAAGAGGGTCCTTAGATTTGATTATCATTTCAGGAGACATTAATCCACTATGTGCAACGAAAATTTGATTAGATTTACACGTTCTAGGTAGGTTGGCTTAGTTAATGGCTCCCCACTATGGTTCAAGCCTTGTCGTGGCGGTGGGGCTTAGTGGCCTGGAGTAAACCCAGGCGGAGCCAATTGAACCGAGGGGGATCTTTGCACCCCTCTTATAAGAAGAGCGGACCTAAGAGCAACGGGAGGTGGCGCTTTTGCGCACGGTGCAACGGGCGAGGATGGGAATCTCACCCCATTTCACTGTCCCAAAGTCGGTGGGGTTGTCCTGTAGTGCTACGCAACCCCATTCTGTGGAGGTGCAATTGGCCCCTTAGGCTGACTAGCCATCGAGGTGCCCAGATGATTGTTATTCCGGGGCACCTCACCAAGGGCGGCACTGATGGCACTCGCGGTGGTTTTTGTGGATATTCGGCACTATCATGTGCCGCGAGTCCCACACACCACTAGACCCCACCCAGGGCCGGTGAAAGCGCGTAAATGTGTTTCCCCGCGTCAACAAAAAAAAAAGGTAATGGCCCTACCTGTGGTCCTACATAATAAATTTATTCACCGCATGATACCTACTGATAGAGACTCTTCCGGCCTAAGGTAAAGAATCCGGACACGGGTGATTAGCGGCCGTGAGGTGTAGACATCCGTATAGTAAAAATGTCAAATAAAAAATTATGTAAAATATTAGGTACTCATTTATTTACGTATATACGAATATGTAAACGATCTCTCATTCAGAATCGAGTACTAATAACGCTCTGTGGTTTTGTACGGTGTCTTCAAAAACAACCCCTACAAAATTGGTGATCGTTTTGTGTTTGTATTTTTGTCTATGCAATTGTCCCCAGTCTCCCCGATCCGTGGGATAGAACCAATGAGAAGCTCGTAAGTCGTAAGGTTAAATATGTCTATCAGACGAACTGTTGTTTTAATTCTGTGTGGTCCTGTTTCATTCCATCATGCGATTAATAATAGTTGTTATTGCTTTGAGTGCTGTGAGTATGTATAAAAATATTTATTTAACAAATTAAATGCATTTGGCCATATTCATCGCACTTGACGTCAATCATAGTCAAAATTCTCACATCATTAATTAATTGGGTATGTATTATACCATCTAGAGTCGAGTCACAAAATGCGTTTTTATTTTGTGGTCGAGTTCATGACAAGGTCACAAATACTCGCGTACGTTACTCGGCAGGCAAGTAGGTACGATGTGTAGTTTAGTACGTATAGTACGTATCAATTAATTATTATCATCCGACGCACTACTCAACCACTACACAGTACCTTTAATTTTATTCATATTTAATACTGACTTCAAAAAGAAGATAAAAGGAAAAGGTACAAGCAAATAAAGGAATTATTAATTCCTTTTCTGTTTGTCAGATCTAAACTTTTCATAGATAGACACAGCCATCTATCTATATGGCTGTATATCTCATCTTCAGATAAAATCTAGCCGAAGTTCGTATTCTGTTCGTACCACATTGCGCTCGTCACTAGTATATAATAAACTGCTATAGAATCTGATTTATGTGTTTTATTAATAAAAACATGAGAAGTTAAGAAGTAGGTCTAGGTACATACCTACATACATACCTGATTAATGACTAATGACTGTACCCACTTACATAATATATTTAATTTAAAGCATCTATATTTTTTTATACACAAAAACACCTTTACGCCAGTTCCATTATGGTTTAGGCAGAGAGAACTTTTTTAATCTTTATTATGTTCCAGGCGTGCAATGCTGCTACTACACCCCCGATAAGATGCGGTGAAATACCGAATAAGGTAATGCACTTCACCAAGTTATTGCTTTCCAGATGGGAAGACGATCTCCGTACCGTAGCCGGTCCGGGGTTGTCCTGCGAGAGGCTGAATATGAGTCTTAGCATTCATCGAAAGAGGCCCATGTCCAATAGTGGATGGATAGGGCTGATGATCACTATGATTATGACGATAATGCTGGTGATGTTTTCCCTAGTGGGAGTACCTACCTATCATTAGAAGCCCTCAGCCACCTTAGGGGGTGTGAGCTGACACCGAATAGCGATGACGATGTTACATATTATTTTGTTGCTATCGCGTTTTTCTGAAAAAAGTTTTAAATATTAAAATGTTTCAGATCAATTCCTGTCTGGGCTCCCCACATCTCCTGAAACCAGACATGATAAGCAGCTGCAGTGCCACTACACAGGTATGTAGATGAACACACATTCTAACCTCCTAAGTGCCAAACATTTGAAAAAAATCACCTGACAGGCTAACCTGCGATGTGCTTTAGACCACACGACTTGCTATGAGAGGAAGAAAGAAAGAAAATATATGCTGGCAGATCTCTCTCTCTCTCTCTCTCTCTCTCTCTCTCTCTCTCTCTCTCTCTCGCTCGTTCAGTATTTTTAAATATTTTTAGAATATTCTTAGAATTAAGATTCTTCGAATTAAGATTCTTAGATTAAGGGCTTATCTTCGTAATCGGTTATTAAATTTCGCTTCGAGACGGAAGTCGATAATAGGATTCGGTTGGGTTGGGCAGCATTCGGAAGCCTCGTCACACTCTCACGTCGCATATACCGTCATGACCTACGGGGTCGAAACATGGCCTCTTCGTTTAGGACTGGTCCGCAATTCTACGCACGCAACATAGCACGTTCAACGAGCTATTGAACGTGCTATGTTGCGTGTTTCTCTGTCCGACAGAATTCATAAGGCACGAACGAAGTCATAAGGCCGAGTACTAAAGTATCTGATATCACGCGACGAATCAGCTCGCTGAAGTGGCAAGGGGCTGGTCTCACACACAGAAGAACAGATAGTAGATGTGTCAGTAAGGTTCTGGAGTGGAGGCGACGTTTAGGAAAACGAAGTGTGGTCGACCAACACTTTTCGTTCACCAAGTGGGAAGACGATCTCCGTGCAGTAGCCGGTACGGGATAGACGCGAGTAGCAGGAGATCGGTCGTCTTGGTGTTCAATGCAGGAGTCCTATGTCTAGCAGTGGACCGATAAGGGCTGATAATGTAGGAAAAATGGATGTCCTTATAATTCTTAAAATTACGAAACCTTCCCCGGTAATAAGACATCGGTGAAAACCGCATGAAAACCGTGTTGTATATTTTAAGAATATCGATCACATACAGAGAGACAGCTTTTAGAACAGTCCCTGTTGTATAATAAGTATAGACGCCTAAACTGGCAATTCAAACCGCTTATAGACGGGGGCTATTGCTATGGGACGAGACAGAGGGACGGCACGATATGAAGGTATCTATAGAATATGCCGTTATTATATCACCTATAGATATACCTAAGAACCTAACCAACCTAAGAAATCATTATCCATAGATAGTTTATGAACGTGTGGAAATAAAAAATGTATTGATTGCAGTGTGAAAAGCTGACTTGTGCTTACAAAAAAGCACACTGGGTGAAAGGCAACGCCATAGACAAGAAGAAGTTATCGAGCTACTTAGACGACTATGGCAAGGAACATCCAGAGTGGGCGCCAGCCATTGAACAGACCAAGTCGATTTGTCTCCAGACTGACTTACCCGCACAAGGCGTGGTACTTAACTGTCCCGCTTACGACGTAACGCACTGTATCCAAACAAATTTTGCTAGGGTAAGTTTCTAAGCTAATGTTAAATAGTAACTAGCTTAAGTTTCGTAACTCAAGTTCGGTGCTATTTTGAAGGTCAGATATCAGCTATATTCAAAATAGCACCGAAGTAGCTATTATTATTTAGGGACTATTTGAAATAAAAAAGAGGCAAACTGCCAATGAAAATTATTTCCCATCAACTTAAAAAATATCTGGCTCAGTGCGAGTTGGACGCATACGTAGTGGATTCGCGATCCAATTGCCCAGTCCAGAGTGCCTTAACACACGTAAAGAAGGACAAGCAGGCAGACGACAGACACCAAATTGATCTATAAGGCTTCCGCTTTTCACGTATGATCTAATTTAGAGCTACGTATGTGCAAGTGTTTAATAAGTAGTGCCATGCATCATTGCAGTCGAACTGGGCAAAACATCTGCAAGACAATAATGCGGATGTCTATGGGCGTCGGTAGTCTGTTTCTTCTCATATACTATGAGAAATGCACACAGGTACGTTTCATGACGTAAACATCAATTTCGCATAGGCAGGTAATGAACATTGTCAATATTATGAGAAAAATACATGTCTGTTTTATTTCAGTTCGCGCAGGCCAGTCAGTGGTCATCATCAGCCGACTGTGACTACCCGCGACAGTTCGTTGCCGCATGCGCCTTCTGTCCATCCGACTGCTACGCACCAGCTGTACCTATCGGGTCCTGCAACGCTTGCCTTTCCTTTCCACGTTCAACGTAAACGTCAATAATTGCAATGTTAATAAACTGAAAAATTGACAATATATATAGCGGTATTTTGTAATGCATATATTTATTTTCTACTTTCTTTCTCCCGCCAACTACAACGTTTTGTTATGGCGAACTCTGACCTCTGATAATTTCTTTGAAAATTGAGTATTATAACAGCTAAAATCGTAAGTATATTCTAATCCGGTTATGATCCGAAGCCATTTTAGGCACAGCGCGCGAACTGTCCCCGACGCCTCGTCGCCTGACGAGACTAGGTTTGCGTGATCGAACCTGACACTAGTCACATTGCCCGACGAGCTATCCGGTTAAGAGAAGCGGGTGCGATGGAGTTTCTTCGTTTGCAAAGCATAGGTAAATTCAGGTGCGAAAAAAGGTTCTTATCGTAGGATAAGAATAAATGTTAACAAGAACATATTGAACTTTCTGCTAGTTCATTTACTAGATCATAGGTGTCACTAAAATAAATTAACCAAGATTAAATGCCCATAATAAGACATTGTAAGCCGAAGCGTTTATCCTTTCCACTTTCGAATTACAAAAGTTAAAATAATTTGGAAAGTTATAGTAGTTCGATTTTAAATAATGTAGGTTTTGGAATACCTGTTATGTGTTATCGTATTATAACGATCACTGAAATTATGATGCTAGTTTGGCGTAGTAGACTCACAGAAATAATATAAATATAGAAAGGAAGACATAAGCAGTTATGTGACGGTGTCTGGCCGTCTAGTGAATAGGGAAGGAAGATGCGAAAGCAGTAGCTACTACCTTTGTCTATCTAATCTCGCATGTGTATTGCGTAGAGAGAAATTGATGAAACATACATACAGATAATTGTAGAATTGGGGAGAAATAATTAACATGTCTTTAAGCCACTCGTATATTCACTCGATGTTTGCGAATACATTTTATAAACAACATACATTACACCTCCACCCTAATCTTATAAACAACATAACTAACTATAACATACAACATAAACATTATAAAAAAATTATTCTATTTCAAACCGGACAACAGGTTTGCGAACACACCGGGGTCGACTAAAAGGCTACTCTGTTATACTGTTAGGTGTTGGGCCGGCGCGATCTCTTTGTGCGAGCTGTTCTCACTCTCATGTATCTGAACATGAGAGCGAGAACAGCTCGCAGGCTCACTAGGTAACATGTCCTCTTTAGCATTTAAGTTGTCACATTTACCTCATCCGGGACGGTAACATCAGATAACCGCGATCTTCGGCGCACGTGATCGACGTGCCTTTGTACTACCTGACCGTCATCCTTTGCCACAGAATATCTACGAGAGCCGTCTCGTGCCACAATCTTCCCTTCACCCGCCTACCCGAGCCACCGTACTCGCGTGCCCACACTACCTCGCCCTCACCGAAAGATCTTCTCGACTTGACGCCTTTGTCGAGCGAAGAAGACCTTGTCTTTAACATTGCACTCGGGTCTTAGGAGATCCAGTCTACTGCATCCGCACGCCGCTGTAACATCATAGCGGGTGTTTTGCCGGTAGTGCCGTGAATGTCTAAGGCCGTGTCAATATCAACTTTGATACGCAACGCTTTCTTAATTGCACGTTTACATAGCTTAACGGCATTTTCCGCTGCCCCATTTGATGCTGGATGATAAGGGGGGTAATGACTCTGACGTGTACCGTTACTATCCAAAAAGTTTTTAAATTCACTACTAGTGAAGGGAGGGCCCTGATCCGATACTACTTCCTCTGGTAATCCGAACCGAGCAAATGTGGAACGTAAGACCTTCATTACATTCCTTGCGTTAGTTATTTTCATTTCAAATATTTCCAACTGTTTTGACGTCTAATCGATTAACACCAAAAATGTTAGACCTTTATAAGGCCCCAAGGAAACGACATGTAACCTAGTCCAAGATCGGCCGTGGTATTGCCATGGCTGTGGCGACGACCGCGGCGGCGCGTCGGCCACGGCCGCACATGTCTCGCACTGTCGACATACAGTTTCTATATCGACGTCTATATTCGGCCACCATACGTAACTTCTACCTAATGACTTCATTTATACCATTCTTAAATGACTGCTGCTGTAACTGCTGTGTAATTTTATCCCGCAATACATTTGGTATTATCATTCGATAGCCCCACATAATACACCCGCAATCTACATAAAAGTTATTACAATAAAACTACTTTTACGGATTTTATCGCGGTTTATTAAATTATTTATGTAGCCCGAATTTTCAGAACCTTTGGTCACGGGTGGACTGAGATGGCAGATGTCCTGATGTCTGATACTTTATGATTACGTATAAATCCAACACTTTACAATGATCTTTATATTTAACAATAGGTTGTATTACAGCCCCCTCTTTCTCTTGCTTCCTGTTGAGGAACTTGAACCGTTCGGCTAATTCACTCGGTTTTGATGAAGATGATTTTGCATTATAACGGAAATTTCCTCAGAGGTTTTAGTTTAGTTTTAGGTTTCGCCAGCGTACACAAATTAACCAACAGTTCGTAACTCCTGGCTTCCATTACTGTAATTAATGTTGGTACTCGAGGCTCGGTGGGAATTTTATTTACCAAAAAATATTGTTCCAAACGATCCACGTATGACTAACTGCCAGTCATCATTTTGCACATCAAACTCACCGATTTTACCGATTGACATTGTTCGCACTAAATGTTTGTCCGTTCATTGTTAACACAGTTACAGGTCCTTAAAATAATCCTCGTTATCACTGTAGAATTGGGGAGTAATAATTAAAACGTCTTTAAGCCACTCGCATATTTGGAGACTGGTTTACAACGGACGATATTTGCGAATACATAACTATTTATCTACCTTCACTTATTACTATCTTATTAACAACATACATTATAGTAACGTACTACATTTGATGTCTCTTCCGACTTGGAAGGCCGCGTTTCAGACTGACTTCCCTTCTCAATCTATATTTTCTCTATGGGTAGACTAACGGTGATGATGATATCATGTTCGAAATAGATAATACTCTGCTTATATTAAAAACAAAGGTAACTCAATTATGCTCACAAGGAAGCAATTCATTTTACAATATTTATTTCATCTCTGATCAGAATGACAATGTCCAAAGTCAGTCGTTATGGTATTTGTTTCATAGTATGAGCTTGTCAACACTGTCACTTGTCAAATTGTCAAACGACAATCAAACTCAGTTTTGTTTTGGATTACATTCGAGTGAAAAATATTTTATTTTAGTTTAATGTATTGGTTTAAATGGTTCTAGCTACATAAACAAAAATGATTAATAAAGACAAGATGTTTCTATTTTTTTTAGTATTATTATTTGTTATAAGAAATGTCAACTCCACGCCTTACGATGGTAAGTTAATTTGTTTATGCTATAAAATAAATACGGACTACATTGAGTAACTTGTATGGAATTTACGAACGTGACCACTTCTAGCTGGAACTAAATTATAATAAACAAATTTATACATTGATGATTTTTTGTTTTTTGTAATAATTACAGTCCATTGGCTTGGTGGACCAACAGTGATCGAAAGTGATATTCAGCCCTCAAGACAAACTGTGGACATATATTGTTATCCAGGCACACCTAAAAATTTGTTTGCATTGTGGCAGACGGTTAAAGTAAGTATTCGCTAATGTACTCGTTCTGTAGCTTAGATATTTTAGTGCTCACTACTTAGACATTTTAGAACTATACTTTTTATACGTGGTTTTATACTTGGTGAATGGATCAAAATATTATTATTTAAATGTTATATAACAACAACAATAGTACGGTCCTTGTGCCAGTTCCCTAATTTTGGGTTTAGGTCCCTAATTTAGGTTAGGGTTATACAAAGATATACAGGCTGACTGGTGAGACATTTTCATCACTCATAGTATATAGGAACATTGTAGTTAGTATAAGTTAAAAGAAGAAAAAAAAGATGTAAAGTAACCTTGAAGATAATCTAGTGACAAAAATTGCATATAAACTTTTGGCCCGAATGCCATGTGTCTGCCCTCTAATTGATGGCCAACAACATTGTTAAGTATAGTAAATATATAAAATGTACTTACTTTATTACATTATTTTGGATGAGAATCGAGTGTGGAATGCCCTCTTCCATATATAATGTGTTTATAAAATATGTTAGATCTGTGTTGTTTTGTGAGATGATTGAGGTTTGTGTATGTGTGAGTAGCAAAGGTACTAAACCCAGTGAATGTGAGGCTGGTGAAGATATACAAACATATAGGTCTAACAAATATATTTGTAACTGGTAGTGTCAATACTAGCAAACACTAGTGGCATTATTGCTACTTTGAACTTTGCTTATATACTCATATGAAGTACTTTTAGCCTCCATTGTTAGCTTTCACATACTCCTTAATTTTGTAAAACAGTGAATGCAAGAAATACTATGTCAGAAATGTCTATATATGTGATGTAATTTATAGTGTGAGCCGATTTGTTGGCATTGTTCAATGATAAGAGTAATATTTTTAAAATAATAACATGTATTTATTTTTATCCTATATCACACACAGGAGCAAAATCAATCGGAGCCTTTTGACAACTACTAAACTCATGGACATCCTCATTATTGTCATGCAGTTGCTTTGTCATCCTTTCTGCTACCCTGCAATAGGCTGACTATCCAGTCACTAACTATTGTGCTAGGTGCAAACAAATAATAATTAATGTTACTTATTGATTTGTTTCAGTTTCATATTAAAATTAAAAATGAAGACTTTAGCCAGTATATTGGTGATAAACCAGAACAAGTATACAAGGACTACAAGGAAGATAGTTATGGGTGGGCTGTGGTCAATCCATTTCAGAAGAAAGCCTACAAGACAGTCTCACTGAACCTTTTTACTACTACTTGTATGGCCATAAACACACAGTTGAAACATAGCATTGAGTTGCAAATACAAAGTAAGTATTTAGTTTATAGAAAAATAAACCCGACAAGCATGACATGGGCTTATTATAGTTACCGCACTACACATATTTTTTTTTATCTGTTTTTGCTTGCATATTTCAATGGTTATAATAATACTAACAATACCCTAGTTATTGTTAACATTATTATGACCTCGGTTATACTTAACTTGGATTTAGCAATCAGCATCACTAAACTACATATATGATTATGTTAGTGTGTACTAAGTTCATACGTATTGGTAACTCATTTGTAGGCTTCTCTACAAAAAATACAAGAGAATTATATGGTGGCCTAAATATCCCAGCCTTTATTTAGCTGTTATATGTCAGAGACACTGCATGCCATGGAAAGAGCTACACTTGGTATTTCTCCATGAGATATGGTACAAAATTAACATAAGAACCAAGGTAACCAACATGGCTCAGAGAGTCAGCAAACTAAAGTGGGAAGAAAGATTCACTGTATGGGCACTGGACGGTGGAATGTTGGACAGCCTAGTACCTGGAGGTCTGACAACATTGTCAAGGTGGCACTGTGTGTTGGAGGCATATGACCTATTGTGTACATTGTCCGGTTCATGATGATCACAATTTTATTAATGATACTTATTTTATTAATGATACTTATTTTATTAATGATACTTATTTTATTAATGATACTTATTCAGAAATGATTACCATTACTTATGATTATTCTCATTCTTTCCTTCCAGGGGTAGACATTTGGAGAGTTATTTTAATGCTTATTGGCATAGGACTGATCTTTTCATCACGCACATTGAGCAATAATCCAATATTCTTTTATCTTTGTGGAATTATTGTTGGCACCTCAGCATCATTTATGGTTCTTGTGTACTATGTGAGCAAACTTCTACCCAAGGTAAGTTAGTTATTTCATATATACTATCGATGCGTCTCGGCTTTGCCCATAAATAACAGTGGTTGAATTGTTGCCTTCACAAGTTATAGTCTAAAACCTACCCCAGGAATTGCTCAATCCATAATAATAAGTAATTTTTCAGTAGAATTACAGTAGAGAGCTGATGGCAAAGTCCACATAAGCTGTATGTTTAACTATTGAACTACTTTGAAACTACTGTAATATGTATAGATATGAGAAAGTAGAGTAGTTGATGAATAAATATAATAACATATATGAATAAATATCATCAAACCTTATTCGAACTGGAGGTCTAATAACTCGCTTCGGACGAGCTCGATTGATACCCGGTGGGCTGGACAGAGAACGCGGGGTAAGATCTGACGCCCGCGAGATGCACGCAGAGGTCCCCGGTTCTTATGTAACTTATGTACCAGTACCTTAGGAACCAAGGACCAGTGTTAGATAGAATATTAATAAATATCGGTGTTTAGTGAATAGCTGTCACTAAATCAATATTGAGTAATAGTTTATTCACCACTGCCATGTGCCATTTATGAATGGTGGCCTATAGGAGAGAATCTGTTGATGTTAAGTTATGCGGAGTTCTATGGGTGTTGGTTATTATTTATTACAAGAAAACTTTCATTGCTTGCTTGCGTCTATAAGTCATATAAAAAAATCACAATGCTAAGTCGGTCATCTCAGAGACATAAATTAGAATTATATAAATATTTCAAATAATTTATATGAGAAGTAAATTAAAAACTTCACAATTATTTCACAATATGCTTCTTAAAATAATGTATGTAAATTACTTTATGTACTTATTTCTTTTGTTCTGTTATGTGAGGCTAGCTTTTGTCCTGACTTTAGATGAAAAGTACATGTGATCAATCCTGGATTGTATACTGCGACAAAATCATACTACAGATCCCTGCACAACGTTTAAAGTCATTGAAGCAAAAAATAGAAAAGCAAATAAACAAGTTTAAGATTATTTCCTAGTACTTGCTGTCCCGACAGACGGTCATAATTACGGAATTTGTTGCCATGGTAACGTGCAAAGTTAGATTTGGGAACAGTCAAATTTTGTTAATGTATAGATTTTACACCCCATTTTAAATATTTTTGCATCATTTTTCAAACATATACGTACATAGAAACCTTTGCACTGGCATGGGGAATGCAAAAATAAAATTATTATTAAATTTGATACAGTAATTCTAAAGTGACCTTATATGCTTTTGGGGGTTTCATCTTCATATGTTACCTACAACATGAATAAATAATAGATGTATGATCTATTTTCATTTACGTAAATCTAAATGAAGTTTAAATTTTTACTACTAGATGCATAACATGATTAGGTATTGCGATTTGCTATCATTTTATTACCTACTTGAAATGATTAAACTTGTTAATGTTTACCTACCTTATGTTGATTAGCGACAATAAACACCCACATATAGGCTATTCAGGCGTGTTGTCCCCCGCCCGCCTTCCCGTTTAATGGGGCACCAGAAACACTCTCACGAAACGCGCCATCATAGCTGATACTGTGCTACAGCATCGTGTGAGTGATAGGTATCCCAGGTACATTTCGCCTGCAATGCGACTACCTCATTACGATTAAGCGTATAAATTGGTCCACGAAAATACTTGAAGTCATCACTTTTCCGACGTGTAATACTTTATTATACTCGTATTATACATCATCATCATTATCAGCCCTTATCGGTCCACTACTGGACATAGGCCTCTCTCAATGAATGCCAAGACGACCGATTTCCTGCTACTCGCATCCATCCCGGACCGGCTGCAGCACGGAGATCATCTTCCCACCTGGAGAACGGTCGACCAATACTTCGTTTCGTTTTCCTACACGCGGCCTCCACTCCAGAACTTTACTGGCCCATCTGCCATCTGCTCTTCTGAGTGTGTGACCAGCCCATTGCCACTTCAGCGAGCCTATGTATTATGCGTACTTGACATTTTTATATAAATATTTATATCCTTATAAAATTTCAGAAAACTTTAACATATGGCATCCTTATCGGCGGGTGGACGGTCGGCGTGTACCTGTTTCAACAGGCGTGGGAGAACATCCGCACGATCCTGCTGACGTACCAGGTGTATCTGTTCTGGTACACTCTGACAGTCAGCTTCATCAGTTTCCTGGTGTGCTATAGGATAGGGCCGCCAAAGAATCAGAGAAGCAAGAATCTCGTTATGTGGACATTACAGGTAAGTTATCGCTTGTGATCGTGACCTGTGGCGCTCTCCGGAGGCCTGTGGCCAGTGGACGTCCTCTGGGTGATGATGATGAATTTAAAATAATAGTATTTCTATAACCATATACCCATCAAATATTTATTTCTATGGTATAATTGCAAATAAATAATTGTACATTATAATTATGTAATTACAATTATACAATCAATCACTAACCTTGGTATTATTTTTTTTAAATAGAAAAAGGGCAAATAAATAAGCAAATAATGATAAATAAATTTCAGCTCGAAAACATTGAGTGCCAGGTACGAGATATCTCATGAAACTTCAAGGGCGTGCACAAAATGAATTACTACTTATAATAGCGACAAAAAATTAGCTTGGCACCCTAAATCAAACAACCAGATTTAAAAAAGGGTATATTATACATAATATTTTTTATAGGTACTTTGGTTCAAGTATGTTGTGGCACTCTAACTACTAACTAATCTAAGGTAATAATGAAATCACAATAAAATATCTGATAAACTGATTAATTTCAAAAAGAATAAAATAAGTTATAATATATTAAATATAAAGTAGTTTCATCATACTCGATGTTGTATCCGCGACAAGGTTTAGTGGGTGTTTTTTATCAGTACGTAGAATGGGCTCTAGATATAGAAAGTGTATCATCGGTGAGCGATGCTCATATCAGAACAAGAACCAAAAGAAGATTGTTCTGCAACAGCACTCTTCAATAAAAGCGGAATCATTTGTTAATATAGACGATTTTCTATTCACGTTGTCTCTATTTTGCGATTCAGGTAGAAAATCAAATTCTGAATCATGAGGCGAACACTATTCGCCTAATTCATGAATAATGCCTTCAAGACAGATTGCAGCCGACGCTGATAACGGGACACTTTTTTAAAATAAATTCAGTGCCACATCCGTTACACAGCTTTCACGCCTACGTTAGGCGTGACATCTGTGTGACGAAATTTAAACTACTAAAACATCACAAGTGCAACAGAAAACAAATTAACGCATGAAATGACGAAGACAAAAACTATGAGTTAGGTTAGGCACCTAAGATCATACATCTAATACGTGAGTCCCAAATGCGAGTTTTATCTAATAAGAGATATTTCGCAGTTCGGCGTCGTTTTGGTTTTACATGTGCCAGTATGGTCGTAGAAAAGTCTGGCATTCAACGTGTTAATAAGAACAGACTTTTATCATTGTTATTTCAGTCCGTATTGCCCTGTCACATTTGAGACTTCTCTCGCTTCCTTAACACTGATGCTTATGTCAGAATGAGTTACAGACAAAGAGGGGCAATCCATTATGATATCTCCTGGTTGTGCGGATATTAATGGGTAAAACTATACAAAAAAGCATAGTATTTTTTTTTTGTATAGTTTTACCCATTACTCTATACCTAAAATGACACAGTATTGGTCTTAAATAAATGATAATTTATTTGCGAAAATAAAAACAATGCACGAAAAGAGAACAATGTAACGATTGTTGGACAGTACGTACGTGTATCGTACGTGATCGGGTAAACGTTCTTGCATTATACAACGTTCTTCGAGTAGCCGCTCATTGCACAAAAAGGAGGGACTTCAGTTAAAGCGAGGACTAATAGTCCCAACACTGGTTTTCAGGTTCACCGTTTTCTCCCGTTTTGACAGCATGAAGGCGCAACACATATAAATTAAGTATTTATTAACCTTACCCTCATCACTACTCCAGAATACATTTATTTGTCATTCTATTGACAGGTCATTGGAGTACTTATGACATTCTTTAGCAGTCAGTACCAGGAGGCATCGGGTGCCGTGGCTATAGCTGCCCTTGCCGCCAAGCACTTCCCACAGTCGCTACTACTTATAGTACAAGGTTATTGGTGAGTGCATCTTTCCATTTATAAGTGTTATTCAAATGTTAATTAATACATTTTGAAGAGACAATGTCACTGGGTAGAAAAAATCCTGTATTTGGCCGATATTTGCTATGCAGCCGGATACTGTGGCCAGAGGCCGAATATATGCTGGATATATAGAGACATACGGAAATATAAAGCATACTAAATTCAATCCACTATTGCACATAACAAATAACTACAAAGTAGAATATTTTAATTTTAAAATTAAGCTAATTATATATCTATTAATATTTTAGTCTATAAAAAGGTCAAGTGCGCACTCGCAACTCTGTATGTAGCAGGAGACAATACTTGTAAAAGTTGACAAAGTTACATGAGTGGCGCGTGTATGCACTCATTTCTTTAATGAACAAAAAATATAAGTTGGTATTAATCTTATAATTTATAACGATAAATTCCCAATTTTTGTATTTGTTGTTGTTGGGGATACAGTTATACAGTCTGAAAATTCCAAGAAGCCTCTTTGTGAACATGCTAACAACGGCTTCATCAGAAAATTGTGTTTTGCTGTATGCCAATGTGCTTGCTGCAGTTTGGTCTGCAAATTCTGATTTCTGTTTCCTGTGGTAAATTCTTGTCAAGTTTGCTACGTCCGTATCCGGTCGTGTGAATGATTATCCGGTATGCGGTATATCAAAAACTATCCATAACATTTTTAAATAATTTCGTATTTGTTTTCAGGCGTCGCAAGTTCCCGCCCAAGCCGCGCCTACTTAGCAGCGAGGAGTACTATGAGCAGGGCGCTCGCGAGACCAAGCGCGCGCTCGACAGCCTGCGGCAATACTGCTCCAGCCCGGATTGCGCTCAGTGGAGCATCATGCTCAAGCTCAGCGACTCCAAGAGGTACGTTCATGAGCTAGGATAATAGTTAAGGTGACCGTGACCCAGCGGTGTGTGACGTTCACTGATATAAAACAACAATTACCACTGCAGCCGATTGCATCGACACATAATACAGCCGTGGAGCAATGACTATTGCTGTTTTTGAGTATCCGGTGGCTAACTGAGGAAGATGAGGTAAGATCCATAGTCAAATGTGAACATAATAATTTGTAGGCACAAATAACCACAGCACTTAGCGGCTTGATAACACCGACACTCGATGACGTACATTACTATTGTGTTACTCACAATAGTAATGTACGCACGCATGGTCCATTTTTTTACGGCTACCGACGCCCATGAACATCTCCGCATAACTACTCCTTTCGTCCCCCCCCCCCCTATGGGCCACCGGCTTCTCACAAACCGCACGAAACGCAACACTGAAGATGTTACTTTACGGCGGCATCATGTGAGTTTATAGGTTTATAATAATTATACTTTATATATAAAAATATCATGAAAACCGAATAATCAAATACCATTTTGTCCACGATGGATACCGAAAACATTTCAGTTGAGATGAAATTTGCCACACTGTGTAACCAACTAAAAATATAGTTGGACGTACAATATTTTATTCCCATTATAACAGCCTAATCAGGGCGTGGTCAGGTCATCTAGTAAGTGTATAAAAACATTAGTAGGTAAGAGTTGTGGACCCACAACATCCAGAATAATTTAATTGAAATAGTAGACAATTGATTAATAACTAAATAGATGATGGCATTACTTTTAAGGCGTGGTGACACAACTCTTACCCCAGCGAGCGTTCCGACAGAGTCCCGTAGAAAACCGTACCGCTCTCCTACATTACGCAATCGAGATCTAAAGTACGTAAGTCGTTCAGCTCATCATTATAGTCTAATCCAACAGCCTCCGTTTAGAATTGCGTGTATTTAAAAACCTTCGTCGCAGATAGTAAGGTTTCTGGAGGTTACGTATTCCGGGTTGTAACATAAAGTGTGTTAACACCATTAATTACTACGCGATTTCAGACTGTTCTAAGAAATTTAAAAATTTATATATTTTTTTGACTGCCGTACTGTCGCAAAGTTGGCTGTGTTTCGCCACGACCCTGGGCCCTGCACCTGATTAAGTTGCGTAACACATCTAACGTTGCGTAACATTACTTTTCACACGTTTTGACTACGCTTAAGAAAGTTATAATTCCGAATATATGTTAACAAAACCACTACATTTAGTAATATTTAATTTCAGGTTCGCAAGCTTCGTCGAAGGTAATTCTCATCTAAGTGACGACGAAATATTGGATTACGAGTCGTACGCCTTCTCTATGGAGCGGACGAAGCCGGTGGCAAATTCCACCAGGAACATGGAAATATCTGACGATGACTCGTCCGATGATGATTGAGACTCAAGTTTGCTCATTCGAAAGGCTGATTGATAATTATTGCACCTAGTCATGGGGTAGAGAATCTTAAAATATCGTTACTTTTCATTGTGAAACTATGTTTACTGAAAATAGGGATGTAAAAATATTTTTTGAGATCCTTGGCAAGTTATTTTTCGGATCAGGCCGGAACATGCTACATAGCAACTAGATTTTTACCTGTTTAATGAATAAATTTATCACTGTGACTATACTCTGTGCATGGTTCCTAGAAGCTTAACCGATGAACTTTAGAATTGTCCTCTCAAAATGAGACCCACTATCGCTTGCCACCATTTAGTTGTGCCACTAAATGTAAATTATCAAAATAATAAAATTTCTTAAATATTTTAATTTATAGCGCTTGAGGCAGCTACCCTGCTAGTAGTATTGCATTGTTACTTAAAATATCAAAAGGGACCAGACCAAATTACATTTAAGAAACAATTGTATGTTAATGGAAAACCACAACTAAAGCATTGCGACGATAAATATGTATTTTGTTCAGTTCAATACACATGTCATATATATCTTGATGTAGTTCCTATCACTCATTAAAAAAATATTTTTGATACATATAAGGTAACTAACATTATATAAATAGAAAATGTATTTAACTAAGTTGTTAAAAGTAATGGAACAAACTTACAGGAAGGAAATAAAACAATTGTTTGTTAGTGACTTATTTTTGTTTAATATTGTAAATAGACCATTATTATTTAATACAATTTTCTTAATTAATAAATAATTTAAACTTTTGTCATGATAACATCAGCTAATTCCATGGTGAAATATTGAATTGTTATAACTAATATTTGATTCAATAATTATATAATTTCTATTTTTATGTAAAATAATTATTGACAATTATCTTCCATTCTTTTCTTGTGTGCTATTTCATTGATAAGGTTTAATAAAGTTTTTCTTTACATATTAACTTTTTTTACAAGTTACCTAGTCAGTACTTGGATATAAAAGGATTATTCACAACACATACACCCATCTTATATAACTATATTAATTAATTAAGGCACTTCATATAGTATTGTTTTTAAATAATCTTAATTATATTAATAAAGCAATCCTTTGAGTACAAATATTTAGTAAATGAGGTTAAAACTAATTTTTAGATTTTAATTTAAAATATTGTTAGTTATACAACAATCCATAAAAACATGCACAAATCTTAGAAGGTTTATTCCTGGCCTATCATAACATTTTCAAATAGCAATGGAATGAAATGGTACCTTGGTACTCAGATGATATAATAATATATATTCTATTGCTAGATTAAATACTTCGTTTCTGTTCAGAATCAACTAAAGGCAAGTAGGAAGATAAACTTGTATCTGGCTATAACATTAGGATCTAGCTCGACTAGCCTTCTTGCTCTTGTCCAGGGTCTGTGGTGGAGGCGGTGGTTTGGCAGACATGTGACGACTGTACAGTCTGCATAATAAATAAATATTTTTAATCAAAAGTGAAAAAAGTAAAAGGTCACACAATCATCACAAAATCTCAGACACTAGAAGTGCGAGGAGTTTCAAATTTGCTCAGGTGTTCTTTTTAGGACGAAGGTGCTCACCAGGATGATATATTGTTAAATTTGACCATTAGGGGTGTGTTTTTGCTGTTGACAGTTTGTATGAAACAAACTATTTCTGGGAGAAATCATGGTGCACAGCAAGTAATATAATATTTAAATGTGAGACAAAATGCAATCTAGAGGTCATAACAAATACTTACACTCTATAAGTTTCAGATCGTAAATAATCAAGGACATGTGATGGTCCTAACTTAAGCTGGTCTTCAATTGGTGGAACCCAGAAGTTTCCCTCAAGTCTTAAAACAGATTTGTTACTTGCAAGGTCTAATGTACCTACAGTAAAGGATAAAATTTATTAATAATATTGTCTACCATATGAAATGAAACTTATATAATTTGTAACACAACCAGTGTTGAAATTGCTTTTAAGTTATCTTGGGGATCTCATCTATAGACCTTTGAGTTGTGTACCAACATCATAATCCACTAATTATTTACTAGGCCATAGCACCTTTAGGCAGCCATATAATAACATAATAGTATGCTATATACAAATCTCTGCTTTACAAAATTAACTATTTTTAAAAAGTTTACACCAATAGTTTATATAAGTATATTTGTACATTACCAATCTCTGGGGGTAAAACAACAAGTCTGTTTCCTTGTAAATGTAATTCTCTAAGTCGATTTAATTGACCTAATTCCCTCGGGACTTCTATTAAATCATTCTCCCTCATTGATAGCTGTAAAGTAATTATTCCTTCCAGTCATGTAGTATTAAGTTAATAATAATAGAAGGCCACATAAATTCTTTATAGGTATAATGTATAATATAAAATAGTAATGTAAAATATGATGAATCAACAAACACAATTTTCCTGTTGTAAGCATTTGTTATTACAATATACTATGAAGTACTTACAATCTGTAAATTTTTCAAGTTTCCGATCTCAGCTGGTAAAAGTTCGAAGTCGTTATCTCCCAAATACAGGGCACGTAGGGTTTCTGTAAATTATCATCCATTCATGAAGTTATTAATAAAGTGGCGATTCTAATGTAATGACATTTGAATTGTGACTAAAACATTATGATCTATACAACAAAATATAAGGGAGACTTACCCATCATAAAGAAATTTCCTGACAATGTTTGCTGATTTAAGTTATTGTATGTCAAGTCCAATATTTCCAGCATAGGGAATGCTCCAAACCCTCTTGGTAAACTATATAATCGGTTAAGTGATACATTTAAGATTCGAAGTTTAGGTAGTGAGGACAGACTAACAGGCAATTCTTCGATGTGGTTATTAGCAAGGTTGAGAATCTCTAAATTAATGAGGTTTGCCAAGCTAGCTGGCACAATTTGTATCTTATTGTGACTTAAAGTTAGACGAGTGATATTTTCCAAGGCAACTGCAAAATAATAATATATTTGTAGTATGTTTCACATAAAAAAAAGCACAAAAAAACACATCTTACACAAGCCAGGTATTTCATCAAGGTTTGTAATGTTTTTATCTACTAAATCAATTTCAGGATTGTTTATTTCTTTTGCTTCCTCGATTACTTTTTTTGCTTTCGACATTTTGGCAGTATGTGGGATACAAGAAACTGGCGAATAGTGACTCATTAGCAATAGGCGTATTTGTGTAAATAAAAAACATAGACAATCCGAGGGACGTTTACATTATATCTATGGCCATGACAGTTTCGGTAATCATGTTTTTTTTCAATAAAGTAAGCATATTTTAATTGATATAATTTTGTCCTACATATCATGATTCACGATTGTAAAAACCATGTTTGTACCGTAAAGCGGGGATATTTGGAAAAAATAGACAGCATCAGGAATGCACAGGGTACAGTCACAGTCGCTTAAAGCTATCAACAAATCAGAAATGTTAAATTTTGTGCCGAGTAATAATACTTAAGTCCATATTTCATTCGTCGCTTATTTAATAAATTGAATCTTTTTTTTATTAAATTGAATTGTCTTGTAAAAAGTATAACAAAAATAACATTAAACAGATAATAGAAACATACTTTTGAAATAATCTGTAGACGTAGTATCCAATAGATGTGACAAGGTGTCACAACTAACAGGGATGGAAACAAAGTACGTCACGCTGTAGGATGCCCAGCAGTATAAATATTTTACCCACCGAAACTATTTGAAGTAGTTACAAGGTTATATAGGTTTAGCACGCATTATTATTATTCCGTGTGAGCGGAAGGTTGTATACATGTTGTGTGTAAAGTATGAGCTAGGATTTACAGTACTTAATGATGGAAGAACATGTTAATTGAAGAAGGCTTGAAATCGCATATTTATTGCATAAAAGTTAAAAAGTTCTTGTTTTGCACCAAATATCCACCCAAATTCAGAAGTCGCGGGTATGATCACGGCTCCATAATAGTCGCATGGAACGTCATCTTCTTGGCTCTATTCTATTTGTTTGGGCTATATACGTTTCTATAATACCAGTGTAATGATGTACATAATACCACCTTTTAAGCAAAAGTACTCGTCACCAAGAAAAAAGTTTAATGCATGTAAGAATGCTATGTTAAGTGTCACACTGTTTAATATATCTAAGTAGCTGAATAATATTATTCTAACAATTGTAGGTTTCCAAGTGATATACAAATTACGGCTTTACTGGGAGCCAAAAAAATATGATCGCATACGTTCGAGACATTTTTATAAAAGTTCTTTCCGAAGAACTACGTTTAAAGAGTATCTTAAGGCGCTGTTATTTCTAACTCTCCGTCATTCAAATATGTTATTATAATTATATTATTACTATTGTTATATATATATATATATATATATATATATATATATATATCGCAGGCAATTTGTATGATTTCGCGGTTTACGAACGGCGTCGTCCGTTTACAAAAATTAGCAATGTCGTAATAGCAGGGTGACTATGGACATATTTGAACAAGTACAATATTTGATTGCTAAAATATACATTCCATGTTTTATGACAGTCTTTTAATAATTTAATAGACTGACTATTTGCCATCGACATTTCTCATATTGTGAGTTTTTATTAACGGACGACGCCGTTCGTAAGCCGCAGAATAATACAAATTGCCTGCGACATATATATGAAAATCATAAACATAAAAAGGCATGATAATGGTAAAGTTAAAGTAGCAAAGGTATTTAATTGCCATCTATTTGTAGAATCATGGGATATGTGGTACCCTAACTACAGATCAAGATATGCAGGTAGTCTCTGAGGCCTCTATTAACATGGCAAAGGAAAGTTATGTAATAAGTTGATAATGTTGAAGTAACAGGTTCCAGTGCAAGTTTTGTTAGTTTTACAAACATAGTTTGCGCATATATTATTTTTGCACTTAAAAAGGCTATATTCAAATGCCCATTGAAATCATACTTTATCAATGATTACTAATGCCTTTCTGAGATGTGTGAGCTCGTACCGGCGCCGGGAAGTGATGACCCCACCGCCTGCTGCTTGGTACCTACCACCAGCGCAGTCAGTCGAACGATAAACAGCGGTCAACCAATTCCGATATGGGTGGAACAAAAAAATGCATAATCAACAAAGTTCCGCCTTACTGTTGATCCCCAACACGCTCGCCAAGCATGGGGATTAGACAACTACTCCCCAATGAATAGTACTAATAACCATGGCCCCCGGACTCCGGCAGCTCTGCTATCCCGAGTCTACGGTAGCGGACTCGGTAATGTTGGCGAAGGGGGTGCTAAGAATCCCCAGAGGAGATCGGGCTACCAGCTAACGAACCTTGTCCGTGGTAACACGCAACTACTGTACGCTCCACGAGAAGATCTTAGAGTTGGAAGAGTGTTTGAACACGTTGCGGTGGGACATTATGGGATTATCCGAAGTCCGCAGCAAGGGAGAAGACTCGATATCCCTAAAGTCCGGCAATTTGTTCTACCATCAGGAAAGTGACGCACTCTCCCAATGCGATGTTGGGTTTATCATCCGACAACCACTCGTTAATATGTCAGCAAATAATGTTTCAGCAAGGGTTGCGTACCCAATACTCAAAATTACCAAACGGTATTAGCTGAAGGTCATAGAGGTCTACGCGTCGACTTCGACACACTCCAAGACGACGTAGAGGTAGAGGTAATGTACGAAGAAAAATCGAATGCCATCTAGACCTCAAAAACGCATTACACAGTAGTGATGGGTGACTTCAACGCGAAGTTGAGTAACGGCGATGAACGTTTTGAATAATCATTACACATTATTAATAAAAGAGATCATTATGGACACCATTACGCTGCTATTGCAGAAATGAATATAACCCGAACAAATATGACTACCTGCTACCATTTACACAATTCATAGCTTTCAAAATGTGAATGCTCCATAGTTTGAAGCGAATCGCTCCGAACCTTATTGTTCAACTTAGTTCTTTGGGAATATGCGGCAGTGTTGATGTCTGCGAATCTTGTCCCCTATTTTAGCTTTTCCCCCAGGTACAGCCATCCATATTTTAATGTATATTTACATTTTAATATTGATGGCTGATGAAACACTAACGTCAAAGTCAAAATGAAAGTAATTAAAGTAATTGTGGCATAGAATTTTCTTCTGCGCAATGAGCATGAGAGATTGTCTAGACAAAGAAATTTTATTTTCTCACCTTCCTTTTCTTTCAAATTCCCACTTTGCTTACTCTATATACATTATCTCTTTGTTTCCGACTGTGAAACTGTCACTCTGTTTACATGTTTCAGATTCGGAATTGACAACAGTCATAAATTATCAACTGCTGACACAAATTACTGTTGTGCTCAAATTGTGCTTTGACAGTGACAGGTGAGCAATTAGAAATAAATGTAAAAAATATAAATAAATTGTTATCCAATTTCGAATCACGCTGGATTATAAAAAAGAAACTGAAAGAAATATAAATTACATTAGCGGAGTGGTTTTAACAATGAGTAATAATCGCCTATAGTATTGTTTAAAAAAAATTATCTCTTCAAGTCAACAGTATATTTTGTGTTTAGTCATTAGCCAGGGGAGATTATAACTGTTATCTGTTCACTTCATTTTATCTGGTTATTAGAAACACGTACTTTAAAAATCTCAAAGAAGATAACACAAAAATTGAACCTTGTACAATAACTGATAACAAAAAGCTAGTAAGTATCTACGTTTAAAAAAGTCATTGTTTTCTAAAATACAAATATTATATTTACACATATCATTTATACGTTACTGTTTTTTATGTATACGAATAGTACAATCCATATCCAATTTATTGTCATATTCAATAAATAAAATGCCAGTTAGAATAATTTGGTAAAAAATAATGTTTTATGCAATAATTAACTGGCCTAATATGTATAATAATTCAACAATGTTTATGTAATTTACAGATATGAGTAAGCAGTCGGAACTGCTCAAAACAATAAATAAGGCGTTACAGAAACGAGAGCCATGGCAACTTATATCAATGACTGCTGCCTCAGTCCTTTTTGCAGTATGGATGAATAGTCTGTACAATGCTAAAGAAAGTAAGTCAATTATTAAGATTTATTGTTAGTTCAACAGTATCTACCTATTATTATTGTCTTCCTTTGCTGATGTCTCACAAACATCTTATAGCTATTGCCTCCATATCAGATTTTGATCAAACACAACTTATTACTTAATGGCCCATTGGAGAAGAGGAGGAAAGGATGATAACATCTTCATGACTATAATCTATAGGTTGGTAGTCTAAAGGTTCAGATTTTTTGTTTGCCCCTATAGTATAAAAAAATATATTCCATGACTAACACTGTCTTAATATTTCTTTCATGTGAGTCACATATTTCACAGAGTGATTATTAAGGTTACTTAATAATTTAAATTGAAAAATTGGGTTGTATAATTTTTTGTTCGAGAAAGAGGTGTATTTTCCAAATTTCAGCTTAAAAGGAAGTAGGTACTCTTTGTGTAAAATGCTTGCAACATACCGAAGGGGAGACACACAAAATTATAACTATACCATTTTATACAGTTTGCTACAAGGTAAAAAACAAAATTATAATATCAACCAACTCTGTTCCCTTGTTTTAGACCAATAACTAAAGCAGTATTTACTCTAACAGATTGATACAACTACAATTTTCTAAATGTATTGTCACAGTAGGTACTTAGTTAACAGATGTCAATAAAGTTAATTGTCATCTATCATTGTAAATTAAGAGTACCGAC
>JAFELO010000072.1:1147538-1160054 GCA_017140195.1 Eumaeus atala
CAAGTAGGGCACAGTCTGTGACAATTAGAACCAGGCAAGCCAACCACTGGAGGGGCAGATCTATGCTCTGTGACCGTTTTAGTAGGGCACTGCTAGTCTAATTGTTGATTTTTGTGACATCAGGGGGTTTCACCCTAAACTCGACGCTGTCCAACATCGCCTCGAGGGCCGGCTAAATTTAGTCCAATTTAACCCCCACAAGGCACAAGTTTGCGCGTTTAGCACTAAAAAGTCACCGTTTGTCGTATCTCCTTGTTTTCAAAGCACCTTGGTGTCGACATATCCAGTTAAGTTCAGTTCCGCGGTCATTTGGAAAAGTTAAATTAGCCACAAAGAAGCTGGGCGTGCTCAATAGGGTGAAGCATTACTTTAATCCAGCCCATCGGCTGCAATTTTACAAGGCGCAGGTCCGACCGCATATAGAGTACTGCCGCACCTGTGGGCAGGGGCCCCGAAATCATCAGCTCGTTTCATTTCTACGCATATTACGTAGAGCGCCTCGAATCGTTGACGACAAAGTTATTTCTGGACAGCTCCATTCTTTGGTCCTACGAAGAGATGCAGCAGAATTCCACCTATGGACATCGCGACAGAACTCTAAGTTCCACGTCCATCAAATTGATGTCCGTAAATCCACAGCAGTGCTGTCTAAACGCCACTTTTTACCGCGTACAACTTTACTGTGGAACCAGCTGCCTCCCTCGGTATTTCCGATCAGATACGATTCAGAAGTCTTCAAGAAAAGAGCATACCTATTCCTTAGATAATTAAATATATCTAAAATAATATATATAAAAATAATTGCCGGCCGGCAACGCGTCTGTAAGACTCCTCGTATTGCAGATGTCTATGGGCGGCGATAGTCACTACCCACCTACTCGTTTGCACTCTCCAATACTGCATAGGAAGAGGCCTATTTTTAGCAATGCTCAGACAGTTGTATGTAAGAACAGAAACAATATTTCATATTTTACTCTATGAACGATGATTATAATCTTGCCTGAACGTCAAACAATAATCAAATGTGAGGTATTCTTATCTCTAATTATGTAATTTTTGTTACATCGTCACTAAATCTTTGTTTGTTTCTGATAATAAATTTAAATCTGTGACATTATGTAACAACACAACATTTTGCTAAATGAAACTTGGCGATTTAGTGACGATTTCCTACCATAGCTGGGCAGTGGCCAGAATATATTTATTATTAAAATACATTTTTGTCTCTATAATTTTGCCAATTTGATGGTACACTCCCTAGTAACAAACATACGAGGGTGGATCTAAAAGTTATAAGCCCGACCAAGAAAATGAAAGAAAAGTGGATCTGAATTTATTTTCATTTTTCGACATAGTCTCCATCTAGTTCAACACACTTCTTCCACCTGATCTGTAACTTGTTAATCCCTTCGAAAAAAAAAAGATTACGGAAGGTTGGCGAAATAATCGTTTACTGCGACTATCACCTCATCTTTGGTCCAAAATTTCGAGCCTCCCAAATGTTTTTTTAAATTTGGAAATAAATGATAATCCGAGGGGGCTAAATCCGGCGAATAAGGTGGGTGGGGCAGCAATTCGTAGCCACAATCATGGATTACAGACATTGTTGATGAAACAAAACTTTCTTACACAACATTCCCTTTTTTCTTTTATTTCTTCCCGGAGTCTCCGCAAAAGGTTACAATAATTACTAGAATTTATAGTTTGACCCTTCGGTAAATAATCTACAAAAATAATGCCCTTCGCATCCCAAAAAACAGAAGCGAGGACTTTGTTAGTCGACAAAACGACCTTAGCCTTTTTCGGTGTAGGAGAGCCTGATCTTTTCCACTGTTTGATTGTTGCTTTGATTCAGGAGTATGGTGGTGAACCCAGCTTTCGTCCATGGTAACAAATCTAGACAAAAAAGTCCTCGGGATCAGTCTCAAAAAGTTCCAAACACTCTCGCGAAATTGTGTATCGAACTCGTTTTTGTTCAGCTGAAAGCAACCTCGTGACCCAGCGAGCAGAAACCTTATGGAACCCCAACTCTTCCGTTATTATGTGTTGCACCCGGGCATAACTAATGTTTGTTATCTCAGCTATTTTACCAATGGTCAAACGTCGGTCACCCAGTACGAGATCACAAATTTTATCGATGTTTTCTTTCGTGCTCTCACGACCGCGCTTAAACTCAGCTACCCACTTTTTGACACTGGAATACGATGGAGCAGACTCCTCCAAAGTGCTCACCATACCTTGATGGATGTCTTTTGGTGATAGGTCTTTTTTATTGAGGTACTTAATGACTGCACGGTGTTCAATTTTCTCCGGTATTGAAAATTGCGTCAGATTGCTTCAAACAAATAATCACATAAAATTTATATTGTGCAGTATCGGAATGAAACTGCGTACAATAAATCAATATGACACATACTAACAAATAAAGGTAGATTTAAAAAGATGTCATAGCTCCATGTAGGTTAGGCCACGAACTTTTAGATCCACCCTCGTACTTGGCACAGAATTTCGCATTTATTAAATTTACAATGTTTTAACAGATAAGCCTTTAGTAGATATAATTCGCTCGACCTTAACCGTGTACCCCTTTAGAAAACTGGCGTGGAGACGCGTGCTGGTTGATAACTCCTAATTTCATACCTATCAGAATCAGCCCGAATGTATAGACATTTTCTTATTATAGAATACGGGAGTAAACGAGCAATCGGAACCTTTTTTACGACTATCGACGCCCATGATCCATTTAATTATTACATACGAGGATGTAGTGCCATGTACTGTGCATGACACTACCTCTTCCTAAAATATTGAGCACTGATAGCATGTTTTCCCTAAAAGTTAGATATGATGTATAGATATTATCGCTACATTCACAACTTTTTTAAGCACGGCGCGTGTACACAAACTTTGTGTACACAGGAACAGTAATAAAATATATATTTTTTTAACAGTAATTTGTTACTTGGACGTGATTTATTGCTTAAAATTGTAAAAAAAAATTGAGATTCCATCAAAATATTAACAAAATCTGCCAATAAATTATATTTTGCCGATGTGACTGGCGGATAAACTTAAAAAAAAATTTGAACAATAATCCAAAACTGGAACGTCTCTGTCGACTATAATGAGTAGCAGAACTAGAACTTGAGTACTAATTATTACACTTAGATTACTATTATATTACCGTGTTTATTATTATCTTAACAATACTTGTATAATGTGAAAATATTCTGGTTTAGAGAAACAAACGAAATCTTATAATTTACGCACAAAAACTACATATGAATATGTATATTTTGCCAGTTTAATTGCACATTTCAGGTAGTCTTTATGGACATTGCCATGCGTATACTGAGTTTTTGTATGTTACATATAATCCGGTCTCTACTTAGGACAGTGCGACGTTTTTTTATTTTAACGCTTACATTTAGAGCTTGTGTGTGCTGTGAATGTATTCCTACTTTGAACACATTACCAATTAGCACCTTATATTCGAAATGGTTATTGAAATACATTAAACGATTCTTCGAACATGTAGAAAGTTTTCGAACATAAGCGAACCACCCAGCTATCGGCCGGCTATCGAAACTAAGTATAACAAAGAGAAATGTCTAAAAGTACCTTATTTTCGAAATGGTTATTGAAATACATTAAACGATTCTTCGAACATATAGAAAGTTTTCGAACATAAGCAAACCACCCAGCTACGGCGGGCTATCGAAACTAAGTATAACAAACAGAAATGTCTAAAAGTATTGTTGTTTCAACAGCTCCATCAACGAGGTTACGGAAGCAGTTCTTCCGATGGCTGCGGTACGTACCGTTCGTAAGTCGCAAGATAGAAGAGAAAATGACGGAGATAAAAAAAGATTTCAGGAAGGATGTCACGAAAAGGCTCGAGGGCGTCACCATAAGGACGGTTTTACCTGAAAAGGGTTTAACTTCAGAAGCCGTTACAGAAGAAATACAAGACCTTGTCAAATTAGGTGAGGAATAAATCTATATCACTCCGTCCCGACTTGGCACGAATATTTCAAGAAATATGACAAAAAATCATTGATTATTCATGGCAATGATGATTCAATGTCATGGTAATGACAACAAATTAAATTTATCACAGAACAACGGCTATCGGGACAGCTAGTTGTCATTAATTTCTGCAGGGAAATAAGGGTTTACTTTCATATTTTTTAAGAACTTTGGTTATATTATCGATGTTTTATAATGATCAAAACGTTTTAGAAAATATTATATATTTTCATGACAAATAATGCAGGATTCGGATGGTAAAGGTAAAGGAATTTTACAAATCGGTCCAGTAGTTTCGGAGTTTGTTTAAGGCAAACAAACAATCAAATGTTCCTCTTATGATATTAGTACAGACAAAAATCAATATTTGTTTGTTTGTTTGTTCTTTGTGGACTCTGGAATGGTAGGAGATAGATAACTGATCTCTTAAGCAACTTTGTTCTGAAAACTCTGAAAAAATAATCGAGCAGCAACGCGCGTATGACACCTAGTAGCTTTTATAAATATTACTAACTTTCCATCATATAACAAAAAGTAATGATATTACCTACTTTGCTTTGTCATAGAGGATATAAGTAAATCTGTTTAGTAGTTCAGGCGTGAAAGCGGAGCAGATAAACAATCTCATTTGCACATATAGAATAAGTACCCAATCCCAACTAGGGATGTAGACATGATTATAATATTATAAAAAGATTTTAGATTTTAAAAATAAATGATACAAGTTTTAATAGAAACATCGTGGCGTGAAATGTGACTAACAAAGTTTTTCATTAGGCGCGTCCACACAGAACGAGCAGCCTCTCGAGGCAGTTGGACTCGCACGCGACAGCGCGTGAGCCTCGGCCGAGGCAAGTACACGCTAACCGCACTGCTTCGTGCGGCGATTTCCTCGCAAGGCTGCTCGCACTGTGTGGACAGTTCTGTTTTATATCAGTCATTAATGATAATTATAAATACGTTAACGACATATAAACAGGTACCTTAATGATTTAAATACCTATAGTAATATAATATTTTGTTTACAAGTTTAGGTGTATAATAATGCCGAATATTATTTGAAATGTTATTCTTTATTGCATCAGATTTTATTACAGTGCAAACTATCAGTTAGCTAATAAGGTGTCAGTTAGATATCGACACCTATATGCATCCGCATCACCTTAAGCAGAACACATATACTTAGATCCAATTTTTAAATTTGTAGTACGAATCCGAAGTCAGTAAGCATCATGGTGCCGTGTTTATCCCGCTGTCCTGCGCCTGATTTGTCCCCGGACTTGTCGGACTGACGTCCCATTGGAATAGGGGAATTGTGTTATAGGGATTGCACTCGTGTCTACTGCACACTCTTGTGTTGTAATACTATAGTGTATTATGTCCCGCGCAGATGGCTTGTCTCCATAGCCGCCGTAATGCGGTCTATCATCATCATAATTATTAGCATGGAGGTTATATGTCAATTCTAAGTACCCATTACATTATACGGTACATAAGTTAACCATTAATATTATTTCTGGAAAATTTCGATATTTGTCACAATATGTCTGAAGTCTGCTATTAAAAGAACTCGTGCCTCCTAAAAATACAATAGCTATTTATTACAATTCACCAGGCTCTTACGACTGGCAGAGCGGCAGCGTGTCCGGCGCCGTGTATCACCTTGAACAGGACATAGTGGACGTGGCGTGCGCGGCGTACGCCATGACTGCGTATACCAACCCGCTGCACGCGGACGTGTTCCCCGGCGTCAACAAGATGGAGGCGGAGATCGTGCGCATGGCCGTCAACTTGTTCCATGGAGACGACGAATGCTGTGGCACGGTACCTTTATTGAGTATTTCTTCTAGTGTAGTAGGGGCAATGTTGTTGGTTATGCAATGTTGCCATTCTTCCCTCCAATGAACAACGGGCAACTTACAAACCGCTTGAAACGCGACAGCTGTTACTGTATCGATCAGTATCAGCGGAGAACTACCTCCACAATATTGCATGTAGCAATCTTATACGAGAGGTAGTGCGTTGCTACCTCGTAGCTGAGTCGTGCCTCTCGTTCAAATAGTACCGGTGTAAAATTAAATGGTTATTTATGTCGAACAAAGTCCATACAGCAATTTTAAACAAAACAATTATCATAATCGGATGTGTATTACCATAATAACATATTTTGAAGTAAAACTACTGCTTATGTACGCTTGAATCGGGTAGTGGGTAAGGTGGGTAACATGTGACGGAAGTTTTAGAAAACTGATCGGGCGAGCCAAACTGAAGTTGATGTGTGTGTGTGTGTGTGCGTGTGCGCGTATAGTAAAATTACAAACAATGTCTATACTAACAATAAGTATAGACATTGTTTGTAATTTTACTATACTAATAAATAATATCGATACAACACGTACCATTTTAGCTTGCTGAGTACGTATATTCGGGCTCACGTCTCCGGTCTCAGTATGCAGTGTACGGATAATAGGGTCTGGATATACCGGATACCGCGTATTTGCCGGATATTCATATCATCTCTAGATCTCCTCTCCTCTTCACAAAAGGGTCACCGGCCACTTCTCAACAGAACATGAAACGCGACAGCGAAGCTGTCACTTCAGTCAGTATCATGTAACGAGAGGTACCTCCACGCTCATGGCTGCCCAGCTGCAATACTGCAATAGCACTGACTTGTTCCGGCATGACCAGGGTGGTGATGATCATGACCACCACCTCCAGACACCTCCAGACACCCTTGCGGATCACACTACCTGAAGTTTAAAAGGAAGTAATAATTAGGAGCCATCTTTTGCAAAGCAGTACACTTAACGTTGTGTTGTCTCTAGGTGACAACGGGAGGCACCGAGTCTATAATGCTGGCGTGCAAAACGTTCCGCGACCTCGCGCACGAGAGGGGGATCAGCAACCCGCAGATGATCTTGCCCAGCACGGCGCACACGGCCTTCGACAAGGCGGCGCAGTACCTGGGCATCTCTGTCGTCACCGTACCCGTGTCGCCAGACACGCTCACCGTGGACGTGAGCCGCATGCGGCGCGCCATATGCAGGCGCACATGTATGGTGAGTTTCATTTTTAGCCGACTGCGCCGGAAGTTCTATATGTACTTTTTTTGCTGTACAATAATAATAATCTGTGGACTTGTTACCTAATGATTCTTGGCACAAAATGGTGTGCGTGACGTATGCGTTACAGGTAGGTACTAGACGAAACAAATTTAATATTTTATAAAAGATGAAACGCGTGACACTTATATACTGATAATTTTAGTATTATCCAAAGAACCGTAATCTTAATAGGTTGATAACATTCAATCAGTAGGCAAACGTAATGTAATCGGAATTAACCATTTCAGATTTTCTATCAATAAATTTGTAGTCCTCGGTTTGTCATCAATTTTAGAGCTTAAATCTCTTTTAATACACTTTTCGCACCATTCACCTTATATAAAATAGTAGTACTATTTAATTTTTGGGTCACGACAAAATAATACATATTTTTACGTACATAACACATATTATGTACGAATTCGATATTGTTTGTGACTCGATGAGCATTTCATTTATAGTACAGAGGGAAAAACGAGGAATTGGTACCATTTCTCGACTACCGACGCTCAGGGGCCACCATTTACAAATCGCACAAAACGAGACAGCAAAGCTGTCACTTAGCTGAACTGTACTGGCGCGACCTGGGAATCTGCTGCATTGCAACATTGCACTACCTCTTACTAAAGTTGTGCATCAATAGCGGCTCTGTCTGTCTCTGGTTGTGTACATCTGTATGTGCCTGAGCCACGGTACTAGCGTCCTAGTTATGTCACTGGAAGGCGAAATTGTTGCTCGTTTGCTCTTATTTTAATTATTTAATAAATTGAAAAACTTTCAGATAGTAGGATCTGCACCCAACTACCCATACGGCACCATGGACGACATACAAGGACTATCCGACCTGGCAGTGGAATACGGAATACCGCTACACGTGGACGCTTGTCTCGGCGGACTCTTGGCCGCATTCATGCCGGCCGCCGGCTATAACATGCCGCTGTTCGACTTCCGACTGCCCGGCGTCGCCAGCATGTCGGCGGATACCCACAAGGTAATACTAAAGTGTATAGTATAGTAGCATCGGGTATACTAGTAGTAGCAGATGGCACCGTAGAGGACAACCAGTGTTTTACTATTTGTTGTGTTTCAGTACGGGTACGCGCCCAAGGGCACGTCGGTGGTGCTGTACCGGCGAGGCGAGTACCGACACAGGCAGTACACCGTCACCACGGACTGGCCCGGCGGCGTCTACGGCTCGCCAACCGTCAACGGTAATAATGCATATAAAATATAAAGATATTGCGAACTTGTAAACGTCCGCCTTCGTGGTGTTGGAGATTTATATTTATTCCGTAGCACCCGCCAACGATACACTTTCTTTCATTAGTCGTTGCATTTAAAGTGTGATGTAAAATAGTTTAGCTAGCTTTACATCAACCGATGAATATCATTTGTTGTTAGCATGTGGGTGACACTCCCGCTTCCCGAACGCGCGTACGACCAGTAATAATGAGCCACGAGTAACGTGTGTGTTGTACTTGCAGGTAGCCGTGCGGGAGGGTTGATCGCGGCGTGCTGGGCCACCATGATGTACGTGGGCCGCGAGCGGTACGTGCGCATGGCGGCAGACATACTGCAGACCACGCGCTTCATAGAACAAGAGTAAGTTAGAGCACGCGTGTGCGTGCACATGAGCGTGTGCCTGTGCCTAGAAAATAATACCCTTTGGTCTTGGCTAATTTTGGCTGTTTTACAAAAAAATTATGAATTATGTTAAAAACACTCCTACAAAATTTATCACGGTTTATGTAAGTCTTTTACAATCCAGATGTTTCCACCTCTCAATAAGGGATTCTCGTTTTTTTGTTGAACTCTACGTGGACTCGCTGGGACCGGCCCTAAGGCCCTCTTACAAAAGCCTTCCATGTTTAACAAATTTGAATTGCATTACAGATTACGTAAGATGAAAGATATCTTCATATTCGGCAAGCCGGCGACGAGCGTGATCGCGTTCGGCTCTACGAAGTTTGACGTCTTCAAGCTGGCAGATGTGCTGCACAAGCGCGGCTGGAGTTTGAACACGTTGCAGTTCCCCTCGGGGTGAGTACACAATACACATTGACAGTGTCTGTCACAAGTGGACAAACAATGTACAACAGGCCCATCCTTTCTCAGTTTGCGACGCACTGACTGAATGAAGTATGTGCCTTTGGCGCTACCTACGTACTATACCTAGCCTCCCGTAGCTGCTTAAAATATAGAAATAAAAACAAATATACCAAGTACAACGAATTAGGTTGTCTTCTGATATTATAATAGCACATTAGTAAATGCGACGTTAGAGATTTTCAATTGATGGCTCCAGAATTTTTTATCCAAAGGAAGGCTCCCCAGTCATGAAGATTTAACAAATATATAAACTTTAATACCAAATGAGATGAGCTGTTTATAGTTCTAAAACTTGTATGAATTTCTAGAAGTGCTACGTTCAGTGCAGCAAAGTGTAGTGAGAAACGCGTCAGATGGACCACCGTTTTAGGTATGCATCAATATTAAAGTTACAGTTAAAAAATCTACGTTATCTGTCTGGCGCAGGCTTCATATTTGTGTGACGCACGCACACACACAAGATGGCGTGGCGCAGCGATTCGTAGACGACATGCGTGACGCCACGCGCGTATGTGTGGCGGAGGGCAGCGAGCCGGTCCAGGGGAAGGTAAGATTGTAGCTTTTCTTGTTGAACACAAATAGATATACCAGATGCAATGTTCGTAAGTTTCAGGTGGAGTTTTAGAGAGGGAAGAGTGCTTCCTCTTCCATCGTTGCATTACGGTTTTGTGGATGTCTATCTGTCGCTTACAATATAAAAACGTGTGCATGCACACGCGTTAGAAGTATAATTTTTTTGGCGTAAAAAGATAAAAATCTTCAAAAAATATTTCATTTTCTTCTACGTATGTAGTAAAAACGACACTAGCAATAGAAAAAAGTTATTTAACATACTTACAGTAGTAGTATTTTTTTTTGAAAAACTGAAATGTTGACTACAGCTAAGTTCAGTATCGGTTTTTTGTGACGGTGTGCGCGCGCATCGAAAACATTTAACTGTCATAATTTTCCCTAACGCGCCAAAAGAACAATAACTACAATGAAGGTCAGCCAACGGTGCAGAGAAAATTAATAATTTATTATAGTGCAATAGAATTTACGCAGATACAATTAGTGCACTTATATTTTACACTGTTTCCTATTCGAAGGGGACGATAGTATGTAACTTCCTGAGAAAAAGTACCCGCGGGACTGACAGCTAAGTAAAATACACCTTATTTTAGCACCGATTTACTTACTCCCGCCAGTGCAGCAACAGAATTTAAAAAGTAGTAATAACACCTTAGTCTAAATCTCAAATGATTCAAAGCTGAATATGAGACCATCTATGTCTAGTCTGTAGTAGTATGTCTAAGATACAGCCAGTTTGATACTAGCCTGCTAATTACTGAACACAAACGTGAGACGCATCAGAAATTCCCATCTTCGCTACTTAAAATTTATGAACCGCCATAGAAGAACACAATTTTTTTCCAAAGATGATTCGTGAGGCTATTGCAATAAAAAATAAAACATCCAGATGTCAACAGGGAAAATTCACCAGCCACCCATGGTTCCGTGCAAACATATCACCATACAGATAAAATAAGCTTATTGCGTTATTTTCAATAACTAAATACTCATTCCGAGAAGCTTGTAAGACTCTATACAAAATCACAGTATATTCGGTACTTAATTAAAAAATAGGTACCGAATGTTAGCCCTTGTTTTTGAAATTCTTGCTGTACTATTATCTAAACATGCCCGTACAGCTGACGCGCCCAGGGTCATGACCTTTGGCCATTGTAAGAATAATGTAATTTTTTTTAAAGAGGTAGATTACACAATACATTCAATTTGTATGCAGCCGGAATTAATGCAAATTGAATGAATGGGAAACGATTCGAACGAAATAAAAAGTCGAAGGCCCCCTGTTAGTTAAGTTGTTGATTTCTGAAACATCAGGAGGTTGCAGTTCAAACTCAACGCTGTCCGTCCACCACCACCATTAGACAGCAAAGCCGGCTTTATTCTTTCGGACGGGACATTCATCTTATCTTCCCTACTCTGGGTATAAATTAAAACAACTATACCATGGGCTGGAGTGTGTGGTTTTATAGGAGAAAATATCTGCTATCGTCGCCTCTTCAACCTTGAAGGCATGGATCTATCTATCCTTTGGCTGAATGTAGATAGCTATGACCAACCCAGTGTCTAGGCGTGCCTATACAATTGCCATAAAGGAAATACCGGAATAGACCGACTCCTTGAGCACATAGAAATGGCTACGCATTCTGTGCTGACACAGATTCCAACCGCAGAGATCGTGACACTTAGTGATTTTAATACCCATCAGGCCCATTGGCTTCTTCCAATCTTTGACTTCGCCAAAGATCTTTCCATGACTTTTCTTTGATATATGGTATCATCGCCCAAGCGAATCCCAGACGTGGAAGACTCTACCCTGTTGGAGCTTCTGTTGACCTCCCATCCGAACAGCTACCTGGTTTTCGTCAATTATCCTTTGGGCTCGTCGGACCACTGCCTTCTACGGAGTTCGGTGCCGATCAGACTTGGACCACAGCCTGGTCTTGTAGGCTGTCGTTGAGTCTGGCACTATATATACTAAACAAGGAGTATAATTCTGCCCTATGTTTTATGTATTTATACTACTACTAATGCACACAAACAATGTTACCAAGAGTTAAGCATCACAGATTGTAAAATATTTGTTACGTTACAGATGGCGATATATGGTGTGGCGCAGAGCATCCCCGACAGGAGTTTGGTGTCCGACATCGCCAAGCACTTTATAGACTCCATGTACTACCTGCCCACGCCTGAAGATCTAGAGAAGGAACATAAATCATAATTTATTATGACGATATTCTCTATCGATAATGAAATGAATTAAAAATCACAATACACGCACATTTCTCAACTCCATATTTTTCATTATTAAACTACATTCTTTTTTTTCATTATTAAATTGTAAAAGGATATTAAACTTTAGTAAGGAATGGTTTACATTAAATTCAATACGATTTACTTTTATAGTAACAACATCTGCCTGAGCCATTATTGAACTGGCCTTTACATGAATTGTTGTTATTATTGAAAGTTTATGTCAACAACAATAAAAAAATGCATACGTTATATCCGACCAATCATTAGCAAAATGACAAATATGTTACAATATAATTATTTCACAATTGCTTTTCGAAACAATTATCTAAGTCTCGATTCGTGTACAATTGCCAACACTGTCTATGAAAACCAAATACTTACCAATTACAATAGTAAAAAAGGTATATCTTGTAAATACTTTGTACATTTTTATTGTTAATTATTA
>JAFELO010000072.1:1164442-1183081 GCA_017140195.1 Eumaeus atala
CCGAGGAGGTGAAGTCTGGCCTTTTCGCCGAGGCCAGCCTGTCGCTGGAGGGGTCCTGTTGCCTGCAGATCCGGGACCCTCCACTTATAGAGGCTGATGACACCCGTAGGGGTTTAGTTGGTACTGCTACCCAATGGCCGAGTCCAACATAGCTCTGGGGGTCTACCCGGGCTCCCAGGTATCATGCGTAAATGCATTCCCCTTCGTCACCAAAAAAAAAAAGGCTATGTATTCCCACCATGGTTCAAGCCTTGTCGTGGTGGTGGAGCTCATTAGCCTGGGGTGAACCCAGGCGTAGCTAATGGAACCGAGGGGGATGCTCTTTGTACCCCTCTTGTAACAAGAGGAGGCTAATGAGCGGGCGGAGGAACGCTCTTTGTACCCCTCTTAAAAGAAGAGGGGATGAGCATGGAAACATCCCATGCACTGCCCGAAAGTTGGTGGAGTTGTCCTATAGTGCGGGACAACACCATCGGTCCCTTAGGGGTCTGACTAGCCGTCGGGGTGCCCTGATGATTGTTGTTCCGGGGCACATCACCAAGGGCGGCACTGATGGCACTCGCGGTGGCCTTTGTGGGTATTCGGCACTATCATGTGCCGCGAATCCCACACACCACTGGACCCCACCCAGGGCTGGTGAAGGCGCGTAAATGTTTCCCCGCGTCAAAAAAATAAAAAAGGGATTAGGGGGCACCTATTATGACTGGTACTAATGTAAATTAGTTTAGTTTTGTTGGGATTAAGTGTCAAACCGACATCGTGTAACCAGTCACTTTGAAACGATGTCATGTACTCATGAAGTACCTCCCTGGTCGTGCGGGGCCAATTCGGCTGCAATGTAGCATGACACTACCTCTTGAATGACAAGAGCTGAAGTTCAGAGATACTAACGATAAGTACAAAGAAGTTTCAAGCCTTCTCGTGGCGGTGGGGCTCGGTAGCTGAAGCCAAATGAGCCTAGGAGGTGAACACCCACCGTGTTCTTTGTACCCTCTTATTAGAAGAGGAGACTAAAGAGCAGGAGGAGGAGCCGATCTTTGTAACCTTCTTATAAGAAGAGGAGATAGAAGAGCAAAAATAGGCGGCGCTTTGTGCATGGGGCAAGGGGCAAGGATGGGAAACTCACCCCATTGCACTGTCACAAAGTTGGTAGGGTTGGTTTGTAGAGCGGGACAAACCCATCTGTAGATGTGGCATCGGTTCCTTAGGGGGCTAACTAGCCGTCGATGGTGCCCTGGTGATTTGGGAGTCGGCACTGATGGTTTTTTGTGGGTATGCGTCTATTTAACGTGCCGCGAGCCACACACCCCACACCCAGGGCCAGTGAAGGCGCGTAAATGCGTTTCTCCGCGTCAAGAAAAAAAAGGTTAGTATGTATAATTTCAGCGAGCGGACGAAGCGAGCAAGCAAACTGCTCTGGGAAACCCTGTTTCGCCTAGTTTAAACAAAGCGCAGCGTATCTATCTCCCGCTTTTAGACTATTTTTACGTTTCCTATGCCCGCCGAACAAAATTGTATGATGACTATGAAAAAAAAACTATTAGAAAAAAGTAGGCCATCTCCAGCGACTAAGATTGCATTATACCAGTTAAAAATAACCCTCTTGAGTTCCCTCACGCAAAGTACTTGATTTCCGATGATCTGTTGCGAAATCCTGCTTACTGTCACTATAATAAAAATGTTTTTTTTCCAGATCGACGCATCTCCGGCAGCCATAATTTGCATTTCAACCGAGATCTTAACCATTGGTATTTCACAGATGACCCGAAGCCGTATGAGACGTGTACTTTGTTCCGTCTGATACAATGTTTAAGATTTTCTCGATTTATAGCTAATAGCCCGGACTCAGCGAAATGATCCCTCTGAACCTCGGAGCCCGGGCCGGTTCAAAACTGATGGATTCATCGGAATACGATAATGAGTTTACATTTCTCTATGTTTATAACATAGAGAAATGTCCACATCGTCAAATGAAACATCGACCAGAAACTTATTGTTTACAAAAAAATATATATATTTAGAAACTTACAATAAAACAAAATTTTACCAATGTTATCCCTGCTTAATCAGTTATTTGATTAGCCCGACGATTTAGTTTTGAATTATTAGAGTTGAGAAGTTGCTCAAAACCTCAGATTTTTTTATTGTGTACAGCCGGGACCCGGTCCTTCGTGTTACGGGTACGTGACGTCACTGTTGTCGGTCGACGAGCAAGCGCGAGTTCTGTCCAGAGTAAACAAGCGACGTGCAGAGGTCTCTTACGGGCTCCGCGGCTTGCCTCCTGCTGGGAACATGTTGAAATTGGTAATTTCTTAGTTTGTTAACATTAACTTCTTCTATGAAGAAGACGTTACCGTCTATAAGAGGTAGTGGCATGCTACCTCTTATAGAATCAGATTGACAGCTTTTGTGTCGCGTTTCAGTGTGAGAGCTTCCGATGGTCCACTGGAGGAGAGGCTGGAAGGAGGGCGTTTCACAATTGTGAGGTTGTCTATGGGCGTCCGTAGTTATCAAAATATTTCGACTGCTCGCTTGCTGCTTTATACTATATTATAATCCCCACCCCCTCGACACTAGTATCTAATGTATAGTCGGCATCAAAATAAGCTAGATAGATTCAAATTTTCAAAATATTTGTACAGTGTAAAAACATCGCACCGGAATAGTAATTGTGCTTATGTTCATGGGCGTCGGTAGTCATAAAAAGGCTCCGATTTCTCATTTATCTCCCCATACCATATATAAAAAACACTATAGAAGGAACAATTTAAGTTTACTTAAACTTAAAAAGCAGTATGAAAATGAAAGTACTATTGAAAATCTCAATCTGTTAATGTCAAACGACTTTTCAAGTTGACTGTACTTAGGCAAAGCCTAACGCTTCTTTCACGGAGTATTTGTAAAACGGACGAGAGTTGGTGAAAGCATTACATTTAGTTAAATTCCTTAATATAACTATAAAAACATTTATTGAAAAAGGTAATTTCGCAACTATTCGGTGGATAAAACCGACTGAAGGCCAGTAATGAAAGTTGACGTGTAAGCGCAATCGCTCCATTTTTTTCCTCGTCCCCCAACATTGATGAATATTCTCTTGTAATTCGATAAGACCCGCGTTGTTGTAAATTACTCTTGCGTAACATTTCAACACAGTAAGTGGGTGAGGGTGCATGGGCTCAGTAGTAATATGGTATAACGACATTGAGTCTACACAAGGTAAATTGACGTTTGTATTCGTATACTATTTCATAAATGACATTTTCCTCAATAAATGTGTTTAAGTATAGATTACACATGATAATCATAATCATTGTCAGCCCTTATCGGTCCACTGCTGGACATAGGCCTCTCTCAATGAACGCAAAGTCGACCGATCTTCTGCTACTCGCATTCATCTCGGACCGGCTACTGTACGGAGATCGTCTTAGAGATACACACATAGATCTCTAGGTACACATACATCAAAATTAATCCAAATTTTCCATGGCATCATTATAGATTTTTTGGAAGACTTGACGTAATAAGAATGTTGAGAAAATCACGCATAAGGATCACTTTCTTTTTTTTTCCTTTTCTCGATTGTTAGATTGTGCGAGATAAAATAGTCGTTTAGATTTCTTAAGTTTATAGTGAGAGATAAGGAGCCAGACCTGGTGGCTGCGCGTGGAGAGGTTGGATCTCTCGTTCTGTAGCGTCATCTGCCCGATGCTGTGTGACAGGGGTGACAGACAGCTCAGGAGCCGGTGGCCTAACAAAATCTTTTAGTTCGCAATTTATACATAAATACGTCCAGGAATACAAGGGCGGATTCCCATAATAAATTATTAAAAATCAAAACTCCCACCTTTGTGTATCGTCTAAAGATCTTACACCACTGTTTCGTGATTGTGATTTATAGAATGTGGTTAAAATTTCTTCTTCAACGTCCATTTCCGTACTATAATATCAATAATAATAATCTGTGGACATATCACACCACGTTTGGCCCAATGCATCCGGGGTGGTCGCGCATGTCCTTTTGAGCTGCGATGCACCAAAACCAAGAATCACTACCTCTTGCAAAAAAATATGTGTTGACTTCTTGTTTGTTGACGCGGGGAAACATTGTAGTTCCTACTAAAACCAACGTTGATGACAGCGTCGCCATTGGAGAAGCGCTCCGGAACTACAATTCATCAGAGCACCTCGACGGCTGTTCAGCCCCTTAAGGGACAGTACGCTATTTATGGGTATTTCTTTTCAGCGCTGGGTTGATGAACTGGAACGAGAAGCGCAGCGGTGGGCCGATCAATGCGCACCTCCAGCGACGTCGGAGCCAAAAGATGCATGTAGGGACCTTTGTAAGTAACACGATCAAACTAACCGCATTCTGGTTAGGTGAAAAATTAGGGTGGAGGAGACTCGACACAGAGAGTGTATAACATAGATAAAGGTTCGCTAACTTGCTCCGAATTATTACTACTACTAGACAAGTCAGCATTGACCTGAAAAAAATGAATATCTTAATGCATCCAATGGCAAGCCAATGCTCAGTCTATAGAGCATCTGATTTTGACCACGCAATTTTTTTATAAAATAGAGTGGAAAACGAGCAATCGGATTCTTTTTATGACTATCGTCCACATCCACATGATTACTATGCCGATGCGTGGCCCTCCTTTTCTCACCCCCCCCCCTCCTCAATGGGTCACCGGCTACTCACAAACCACACGAAAAGCGACGCCAAAGCTAACCCTCTATGGCGGTGTAATGTGAGCGAGAGGTACCTTCGCCGGTCGTGAGGGTCCAATACCGCTGCAATTCAGCATCACACTGAGCCTTGCGATATGCTCAAGCACCAGCATACGGGACGATCTGTGCGCCTACAGCTGTGGTACAGTAGTGATTCTATAAGAGCCGATGATCGGCCGATGCTGATCTACTGATACGAAAAGAAGAAGCCGAGGCTTACTTGCATATACTTAGGTTACTTGTATAAACACGAATACTTTGAAGTCAGTGTCGGTGCAAGCCTGTGTAAATCAGCCCTAAGTTTCAAGCGCTTTATCGGTCGTAGCCGATACAAAATTTTAATAATATATACATTTTATAGCAATAATAAATACAATTTGAATTGAAAAAGAACACCGCTGAATGTAACTCAATCGTCTTCAGTGCTTTGGAACAGAGGAATTTGTTGTAGACAGACAAAAGATGTTATCTATTTTTCTTTAAAATTATCATATCCTACCATATTCGCAATGCGCAAGTTTATTTTTTTCCCTCGAATCCTGAGATTCCTTCGCATATCTCTCCACATACAACAAAAATACTATTGCATTCTTAACATAGAGATAAGAAACTTACAGAACCGTCGTGTGAGAACTTTATTTAATAAAGATCAGTTCTATTCATCTAATCTTTTATTTTGAAAACTATTTATCGCATACTCCTAAAGTGTCTCCTGTGAAAAAAAAAAATATTATAAAACTAGGTACTTATATTATTAATAATTACATATATTTTACCGGTTTTAGATTCAATAACCGTTGGACAGTGTGTGGCATCGGTAGTGGGCGAAGCCCCCGGTCTGCGCCCCGAGACAATGATTGACCTGTGGTTTATGCAGAAGAAAGATTACTCTGGCAACGTAACTGATTATGTAGCGTAAGAATGTACATTACTCCAGAAGGTTAAATGAGTTTCATTTCAAAGTACACATTACGACTTTTAGTTGGTGTTACAGCTATTAATGTAGAGAATATATCCATACTAATGTTGTAAAGTTGAAAAGTTTATTTGTTTGTTTGCCCCTGAGATTAGCTCAGGCGCTACTGGTCAGATTTGATAAAACTAGTGTTAGATATTCATCGAGGAAGGAATACCGTCATGCTACGACTAAAGTAAGCGAAGTACGCGGGCTATGCGGATGAAGCCGCGAGTCGCTGATAGTTGTTATTTTTTATTTGCCCGCTGAAATATTACGTTTATTACAATACACGTGAAGGAGTTGAGATTTACACGTGTAGAAGATTGACCTGTTGCTTGTATCTAACTTCAAATAGACGTAGATATTGAATTGAAAATTGTCCATATCAAACTCTACTGATATACAAAAATGCAAGATACACGACATCATACTGAACTCTCATTACTATTCGTCTTTAGTATTGGCATATGCCTTGCAAAGTCAAACTTACACGCACGATTTTAAATTGTTTTTAGATAAGTGCATAATATAAACATACTTTAAGCAAATCCCACCTTACGTGCATGATTTAAAATTGTTTTTACAAAGTGCATAATTCATATTGTGCGCATCATTAATACGGACGGTTTTGACACGCTGACTTTGTATCTTGAAATTTTGTATAAATATCGATCGAAATATTTGAATATCAATAATTACTTGATTGATAAATCATAGGATACCGTTGATTGGGTGTATATTCGTTTACCCTTTGCAACATTATATTAATTTATATGATTATTATTTAACTAGCTGTGCCTGTGTTCCAGCAGCTTATTTAAGCGTTGTTGAGATGAAAATATACAATAAATGTATAACAGAAAAGAAAACTCCTGATTCTATTTAATTTACCATTTCCTACACATGCCATGGTGAAAATTTATGATTATACCGTTAATTTTTGAGTGAATATTCTATACTTAGAAAAATGTAATATCTGTAATTTTTTGCTTCATTTTAGCTCTACCGATGAGAATCATTATTACGGCGATTTTGCTCAAATGGTCTGGGCTCAGACGTACATGATCGGTTGCGGGCGAAGCAAGTTCATGGTTGTAAAGTTAAATTTAAAATCTATGTCATAGCGTTGTTACATACATACAAATTTCTAGTTTGATTTATTTCTGATTAGCGTATAGAAAAGTAAAATTTTAATCTACGGTTCTTTCGTAGTTATTACGGTAGTAGAGACAAGAGACAGAGTTTCACAAACCGTTCAATGTTCCATGGTGACAGAAATGCCAAACTTACATATAAAATTATGCGCTGAATGTAAATCCTATTTAACTAATGATGCATTTACACTCTTGCCACTTATCTGAAGTATACACGAGTACACGCTATATATGGATGGCTAATAACTATGGAAAAAGACAAAAATATACGTTAGAACTCGAAGACATCAACACCGCCACATATTCTCCAAAGAACTAAATTGAAAATTCGGGTATTGACATATTTGAAAACCACGAACTGCCAGAATGTAAATGTCTATTCAACTGGTGCTAATGGCGGTCTAGACCCATGATCCGCAGTCCATTAGATTCAGGTCAATCACTCGTCGAATGATGATGCGCATCACGCATTCGCCTTGCTCCCCGCCGCTTGCGTCGGTAGCGAGCTCTGATTTGAAAACAGGGTGCGAAGGGTAGAAAAATAAAAACTTTAGTTGTTCTATGTCCCAATAAGAAAATTCCAGAATAGTCTCAACTTGGGACATAAGGTAACATCGCATATGAACATTCATAGTATAACAACAACACATCTTCACGCCAGACACCTTGCGAGGCAACGAGATTCAGTTTATCAAGAGATATAATTGGTTTATATACTTTTTTGACGTAAAGTTTCAATGGTACAGATACGTCAGGGCAGTCGTCTGCGCAGCGTACAACGTTTGGTATGCAACTTCGCACCCCGGGGACCCGTGGAGTCGTGGCCGCTGTGGGCCCCCGGCGCCCCGGCCACCGCCTGCCCGCAGCGCTCTCAACCCGATCCAGAACTTCCAGGACTTTGTACTTATCGTTAGTATCGCTAAGCTTCATCTCCTGCCATTCAAGAGGTAGTGCCATGTTGCATTGGAGCCGAATTGGCCCGGCACGACCAGGGAGGTACTTCATGAGTACATGACACCGCTTCAAAGTGACTGGTCACACGGATGTCGGTTTGACACTCAATCCCAACAAAACTAAACTAATTTACATTAGTACCAGTCATAACAGGAGCCCCCTAATACCTTTTTATTTTGTTGACGCGGGGAAACGCATTTACGCGCCTTCGTGCGTGGGGTCCAGTGGTGTGTGGGACTCGCGGCACATGTTAGTGAACAAAAATACCCACAAAAACCACCGCGAGTGCCATCAGTGCCGCCCTTGGTGAGGTGCCCCGGAACAACAATCATCAGGGTACCGCGACGGCTAGTCAGCCCCCTAAGGTATCAGCTCCATCTGCACCGATGGGGTTGCCCAACACTACAGGATAACCCCACAGACTTTGGGACAGTGCAATGAGGTGAGGTTCCCATCTTCGCCCCTGGCCCCGTACGCAAAAGCGCCACCTCCTTAGGTCCCCTCTTCTTATAAGAGGGGTACCGAGAGCGATACCTCCTCCTGATTTTTAAGCCCTCTTTTCTTATAGAGGGGTGCAAAGATCCCCCTCGGTTCATTTGGCTTCGCCTGGGTTTACCCCAGGCTACTAAGCCCCACCGCCACGACAAGACTTGAACCTTGGTGCGGAGCCCCCTAATACCTAAAAGCGTATAGCTTATAATTACCAATGTCTTCATCTAAATAACTTCAATACTTCAACAAGATGTGACTGCGAAGCTATCGATCTGGTTAGCAAACACACATACCTTGGTCTTGTTATAGACGATCGGCTTAGCTGGAAAGAATACATTAATCAAGCTTGGAGCAATATTAGCCAAATTTTCTTTAATAAATACAAAACACTATTATTACTCTATAAAGCTTTGGAAGAATTAATTATATCTTATGGATTGTCAAGCTACGGAAGAACTTTTAAAACTTATCTTGAAAATATTTTCTCACTCCAGTTACGCATTTTAAAAGTTATTTGCCGCAACAGTATAAAGTCCATATATAAAGAAGATTATCGAAAATTATGCATTTTGTAAATTTCATACGTTGACGGAAAACTTAATTTACACTTTAAATGAACAATATTTTAATTAAAGTATAAAAAAAATACAGGAAACACACTCAGCCCGTAGATCTGATAACATTAAATTTTATTTACTTAGGTATAAATAAAAATAAAATGTATGGAAAAAGGCGATTGCCTTATGTAATACCTAATTTGATTAATTTTTATCATTTTTCATACTAAAAATGTTAAGGAGAACATAACACAAAAAAACAGTATTTTTTACAATTAACTACAGATAAATACAGTTAACTTACAACATTAAACTTTAAACAGACCTTTAACAATATATATTACAAATAATAAGTCTATATTAAAATACCATACTGTACTTAAACGCAATTAAGTGTGTTCTTTATTTGTAGTGGAAGTTGTTTTTGTTGAATACTGAGGGTACTCATTACAATAAAACTACTTTTATGGATTTTATCACGGTTTATTAAATTATTTATGTAGCCCGACCGAGGAGTTGGTATTCGTCAAAAGGCTTTGATTGTATGTATGCCACCTTATACTATTTTAACCTTAGCGCATAGACCTTGAGCATAACGAATATCTTTAAAAAAAGAACGTTTGAACAAGCACAAGTCATAGGTTCTTTGCGTACTTAGACCAAACCACGTATTATATATGTGAGTTATACTGTGACTCCGTTTACGGATGCTTCGCAGATGTATGGACGCAATTAATACGACAAAACCTTTACCTGAAATATATTAATGCTATTAAGAAATCAATATATTTTGATGAATCCGTTTTCATTTTTAATTGATCCACATATTGATTAAGACATCAATATGGGGATCAATTTTATTTTATCGATGATTTTACATACTTACAAAAATACATTTTCCAAATCTTATCGAGGCAGGCTGAGGTGGCACGCCGTCTGCGTTACTCACATTTTGAAATAACACAGTTTGCACCAACTAAAATACGATAGTTTTGATAACCGAACTGGTGGCGGTGGCACGTGCTCCATTATAAATTACGTAGATATTGCCGCAAATAAAAGTAAATAAATCATATTATTAACTTAAATTACATGTTCCTTTGGCAATTACTGATATACACAATAAATGTTTTGATACACTACTTATCTTAACTTATCATATACTGTATATTTTTTATATCGTTTCAGATCTTGGTGAATCTGTAAAGTTTGGTGCACACACAACCAATGTTAAAGAATTGGAAGAAAATCTATTATTGGATGTCGTTTTAGAACTAGAAAACCATAAAGATATTAATGAAGTAGGAACAATGGATGAAATGTATTTGACGAAGTTAGCAGTCGCTACTCATGAAACTCCAACTGTGAATCAATCTTATAACTCACCGAAAAAGCGAGACGTTGCAGAGCAGTCGTTGGAAAATAAAATTTACAATAACACTAACTATTACTACATTATAAACGAAGATTCAAAGATGAACGTTAATTCAAAAACAAAAAAAGTGAGGAATCGGTCGAAGTTTCTCGGACGTCCAGAGTCTTATAATATTGAAGATCTAGATGATGTAAATACGAGAACTGAAAGTAAGTTGTAAACAGTATTATGAATTTCCATATTCAAAACTACTTCAATAATCGTATGTGTTGCAGATAGTGAAGCTGATATTAGCACGAAAGAAAATATAAGTCTAAAGCAAGATTTGTATCCTGATTATGAAATGACAGAAAACCAAAATAAAGTAATGAATACAACCTTAGCGGATGTAACAGTTGTAACGTTTCCTGGTGTGTATGTAAATTAATGATATTAGAGGAATATGACTAACTTAAACTTGTAAGAATATGTAATTTTTATTGATATATTATTAAATTTACAGGATTTACATCTATGAATTTTTCTTCGCATAATCCTGAAAATAAACCTATGGTGTTAAAAAACTCAGTCCTCATAAATTTGACCGACGATATCATATCAAGTGTAAATATAGGAGATCTTTATAATGAGACTGCGGTAGATGAGAAAATCATTGATGATTATTTGTCTAACCGTAAGTGAAAAAAGTTACATACATTTTCAGTACGAACATTTTAAAGGAAATGTTTTTTTAAATCTGAGTAGTCTATTTTATAACAACGTAAAGAATTTTGATGTCTAAAGCTTACTCGAATGTTACTCATTACAATAAACCTACTAACTTTAGCGCGGTTTATTTAATTATTAAACTAGCCCGATGTTTAATAATTAAATAAACCGTGATAAAATCCGTAAAAGTAGTTTTATTGTCACGCAAATCTTTCTTTAATATACAAATAAGTACTTATGCCAGTGCCCATGCCGGAGTAAGTACCGGAGTACATTTATAAAACGACGTCATTAATTAGGTATTGTTTATTTTTTACAGCGGAGTCAGCTCGAGAACTTCAAGCAGCGATAGTAAGAATGGAACAGAAATTAACAACTCAAGCGGTATCGAGTGAGGTAATAATTATATTGAATTATTAATATCATTATTAAATACATTAGTGATGTAATAATGTATTCATATAATTGTATTTATTCTAATGAGACGAGTAAAATATGAAAGCATAAAAACCGACGAAATGTTTATGGTACTCCGTCGGAATGTACTCCGAAAATGTTATATCGCGCATGACTTTTACAAGTTAGGCCTGTTTTAAAAATATTTGTTATAGTATAAGATGTGTACCTTGCATTATAGTATAAGGTGTGTAAGGTGTAACCTAATATAAAAAATAATTATCAAAATAGGCCAACTTTGTAAAAGTTATGCGCGACTGGACATTTACGGTCTTGTTACAAACAATTGTTAAATCCTGCTTCGACCGAGAGCTAGTTAACCAATAAAACACTTTTGTATCATTCTGATACGTTTATCAAAGCCTAAATTAGTTCATCTAAAAGGTAATTTTCAACATTCATTAACTGACATAGGCGTGATACAAAGTTCGCCGAGTCGGTAAGTAACAGTAAGGAACATGACTACCAACTCTAGGGAGTAACGAAATTTGTATCTAATACGTCTGTCACGACAAATTACAAACAAAATGTCTTGTTTTTTATGTAAACAAAACACAATTACACACCTTAATATTGCCACTCAGTGATTGTGAATAAAACGAAGACATTATTGTTGAAATGTCATGATTAATAAGTAGGTATAAGATTGATTATTATAATATATTACTAATTGTCTTTAGGATTTTTTTAAAATAGAATATGAGGCAAACGAGAAATCGGAGCATTATTACGACTACCGAGGCTCATGAACATCCATATAATTACCATGCCGATGCGTCGCCCTCCTTTCCCCCCAATGAGCCACTGGTTACTCACAAACCGCACAAAACACAACACTGAAGATGTCACTTTACGGCGGCATTATTTATGGAGGAAGAAGAAGAAGAAGAAGAACTTTATTTGCAAAAATGTGACGAAGCTTCCCACCCCAACTGAATCCTTCTATCGGCTTCCCTCTCGAAGTTGTGCCTACCTAATTGTAATTGTTGCCCGAGGTAGAAGGACTTCGAGAATATCACCATCGACGCTGACCGGCTTAGGGAGAACGTATTCGTTGAACATGACCTATGTCTTGTCCAAGTTCATCCTAAGGCCAATACGTCGGGAGGATTCAGTTAGGCTGTGCAACATTTCCTGCGAGCTCTCGTTGGGCACTACCTTAAATCTGTGTCTTGTCTAAACTATATTACTTTTAACTTACATAAAATACTACTTATGTGTAAAAACGTTTCGAAAACATATTTATATTATTTAGATTCATTTCTATCACAAAAAGAGTGTGCACATCTTCAACACTCATAGAAACTATCGAATTGAGTCCATTTTCATCGAATGTTAATATTTATTAAACTGGTATGACCATATCGAAACTCATAAAAAGTACTCGAGATGAAGTGACATTAACACCTAACCATGAGATTCGAATCGCAACCTAAAATTTAAACTAGGGTCGGAGCAAGTCTAAATTTAGAACCACAGTTCGGGCCTCGGTTAAACTCAAATTTCCGTTTGCAATAAGAAATCACGATACTACTTTTTATTTTTCTACTTTTTCTTCAGTCCCCGAGCTAGGGCTGGCACGGGTTTTATAATAAGGCGGTTGAGGTTTTAACTTTGACGAGTATTCTTTATGCTTATAAAAATACATACATTTACATTTGTACATAAATTGAATACCTCTAACCTTTTTTTCGTCGGTATATATTATTATAACAACATTGGTACATTATGTTAGTAAAAAGTATTATATCATATTTTTGCTATCCAATTTTTCATTTTTTCTGGTTGTCAACAAGTCTTACAAGTATTCTCTTACCAAGGTATACAAGAGAATGTTCGCAGTATGTTCTATATTTATTTATATCTGACACCTGATCACAAATATCCGCATAATTCCCCCCACTTTAATGGACCATCGTCTACTTACAAACCAAACGAAACACGACAACGAAGTCACCTTCAAGCGGTATCATACGAGCGAGATGTCGGGGACTTGCACTCGCATAGTGCCGGCGCAATTCAGCTGCAACGCGGCATGACACTCTTTAGGAAGAGGTAGTGCCATGCTGCATAGGAGTAGGTAGTGCCATGCATGGTGCATGGCACTACATCCTCCTATGCAACGGAATTGGCGTCACGCACCAACACACGTTCTGATCAGTCTTTTTACAGCTTCAGCCCGAAACACGGAACATGGATAATGTACAAAACAATGCAGAATTATTAAAGGAAATTGAAAGAAATCGAACCTTAGCTAGAGGTCCGGTGTTAAATATGGCGTTTAAGTATATACCCTATTTGAAAACGTATGAGAAGTCGTTTATTAGTGACTCAGGCAACAATATAGGGACTCGAATAGACACTGGTTTGGACACAATATTTTTTATCGATGTTATAGCTTTGTTATTTTACACTTGTTCGTAGTTACTTAATGTGTACAGTTAGTAATCGATGTAGGTTTTCTCGATTTGTTTTACGAGTATATCCAAAATTAAAATGTGTAAAAAAATGTAAGAATTATAAATAAAGAAGTTTCCAGTTGGTTATAGTCTTTGTATTGCATTTTTAACTAGCGGTCCGCCTCAAATTTGCCCGTCAAATACCGGGGCGGAATTGATGTAGCGTATGTTCTGTATATCAACTTTCAGTGAGTGTCATCCAGTACAGACCAGCCGTGCCACAGATTACGATAGTGCAAACAGAATGACAGACATGCAGACAGAAATATTTAAAATGGCACAGCGGTTTATGGGCGTATTTTGAATGGGATAACCCCAAATAAACTTCGTGATTGCATTGACAACGAAGTAAGGCGTTGCAGGCTGAAGTCTGCATTCGACGTAAACTTCGGCTAGTTTGATAATTAAACGCGTTTCCGAGAAAAAGGTCTTGGTAGATGTACAGCCGGGCAGACAGACGGCCAAAAATGATCACATAAGAATTCAGTTTTTTATTTTAAGTGAACGCACGAAACCTACTTTGAGCACCGCTTGTTTTCTAAGCTTTCTTTGTTAGTACATTTTATCTCCATTTCTTCTCATGTTCTATGTTGTGAGAAGAAGGACACTCAGCTTATTCACCAGCTTCACCCAAGATACTGGGTACTCAGCGTCAGGATGAAAGTTGAACCATTCTAAATAAACAATATTAAACTTGTTTTTTCTTAATAATTGTCAGTGCCATTTCTGGACTGCATCGATATCGAGCACGAACTGAGACTTTAGCTTTCGCCCATAAAGGAGGTTCCAGTTTAAAATCTTTAACGAAAGTACCCTGATATTAGATTATTTTTGTGATTGCAATGGTCCCATTGGCACACACTGTCTGCCCAGCGAAATTAGAACTGACCTCTGATATCATTACAAGAGCTCACCATTTCGACTTGAGCTAATCCAAAAACACTATCACTAAAAGGACATGTATTTTACATGTCCCTTTTTATAGTTTAGTAAGAGGTTAGGTTCATGCTGCGTTGCAGCCGCATTAGGTCGGCAAGACTGAAATATATCGCTCAAATGATACCGGTGTCGCGTTTAGTGTGGCTTATGATTAACCGATGGTGCATTGGAGGGAAGGAGGAAAGGACGGCAACGCATCTAAATAAAAATTGTGAGAATATCTATGTTATCGACGATACCATCCAAAGGCTACGACAGCTCGTTCGTACTATAAAATAATATTAAAAACAAATCAATAGAGACAAAAAAGGTTTCTCTTTCATACCTCTACGGACAATGACCTGTGATTAGACAATTACTATTGGAGCTTATGTGTGTAATGTTCCCCATGGAACAGTACTAATGACAGTCGACGGTGCACCGCGCGGTCATCGGCCGCAGTTCGCCGTGTGTGTCCACAGTGGCCGGGTGTAGGGCGTTCGTAGGCCGCGCTACGAAATAAAGAACATAGTCGATTTTTTTGTTTTGATTCTCTTGTCAAGCTGCCGGGTGTAGCCGTGCTACGAAGTGTAGTTTCTTGAGAACTTACTGAAGACTTCTTTTCTTTTTGATTGAAATCTGTGTTGATACTTGGCTGTATTATTTTTTGCTTTATATTTAGTCAAGTGATAAAGATGATTCATCGAATGAATTAGATTTCCTATCGATAAACCCATTATTATAGTACTATAGGGTTGTCATATAAAATTAAAACCTTTCCATAAAAAAGTTTTATCAAAGTAAAGCTTCAGTGACAATAATTCGTTTTTAGTCTATTCTCATTCATCTTTATTGTGTTATTACCACACCTCGCCACAATATACAATCATTATAGATCAAAATAAGTGTTCTTTGATAATGATGAATGAAGGAACTGGCTCAACGGAAGCTGGTGCGTCACGGTCGTGGTTCAGAAAGCCAGATGATGTCAAAATAGAAATTGGGTTTGGGGTACCACTGGGTGCCATGGCCGCTCATCCGGTTTTCCAATCGGCATGGGATATCGGCTGGTGAGTATTTTAGACCTTTAAGGCCTTTTAAGTATTTTGAGTGCCCAAGTTAAGATGAATTAAAAATTATCTAGAAAATGTTAAGTCGGACTTAGTGCCATGGTGCAATGTAATGAAATTGAATCGGGGACGGCCCGGGACGGTGACAAATACGATGTCGCGTTTTGTGTGGTTTGTAGTATTGCCCCATTGGAGAGGAGCAGGAAAAGAGGGCAACAGGTCTATACAACAGTTGTACCATGGGCGTCGGTAGTCATCTGAGTGATGGTATGTTTCACTTTTCAATAGGTAGAGCAATGAAACTGCACAGCAAGAGGTCAAGTTGTCGGATATTATCTTCTTATATACATTAAGGATATGACATATTCTGAAAGGGTTAATGATACATTTAACACTAGTAGATGGTAGCCAGGTAGAGTCCGATAAGGCTTGAACCATCGTGGGGTACCATGGTTCGAGCATTGTCGTGGCGGTGGGGCTCAGTAGCTTGGTGTGATCCGAGACACCATGGGCGAAGCCAACTGAACCGAGGAGGTGGATGCTTTTTCTACCCCTCTTATAAGAAGAGGGGCAAAGAGCAAAAAATAAATGAGGCGGCGCTATTGCGCACGGGGCAAGGGGCGAGGATGGGAACCTCACCCCATTGCACTGTCCCAAAGTAGGTGTAGTGTGGTACAACCCCATCTGTGGAGGTGGAGTCGGTTCCTTTGAGGGCTGACAAGTCGACGAGGTGCCCTGATGATTTGTTATTCCGGGGCACCTCACCAAGGGCGGAACTAATTGCATTCGCGGTGGTATCTGTAGGTATTCGGCACTATCATGTGCCGCGAGACCCACACACCACTGGACCCCACCCAGGGCCGGTATCAGCGTGTAAATGTGTTTCTCCGCGTCAAAAAAAAAAAAACAGAAGGTAGACTCCGCACCCAATGTAGCCAAAACCTTGAACTACATAACGGAAGACATTAAGGGAACTTATATACCATATTAGTTTTTCTAGAAAATTTCGACAACAAAATGCTCGAATGTACTCCATACAATAATTATTAAAATACTTCTTGACCTTGTTATGAGATTGTCCAGTTAGATATTTTTTCAAGGGATTCGTAATGAGCCAATTTTTTTGAAGGTTGCAAGAAGCGTCATACAGATGTTACCATAAAAAATAAAAAAATTGAATCATGACTATTATGTTACATCTTGTGGTTATGTACCTTCGAAATTATACCGATTTTTGAAAATTGGAGGAGTGAAATAGTTGCAGCCATGTCGAACTTTTCTTTTAAATAGATGAAGGGGGCAAACGAGAAATTGGAGTCTTTTGATAACTACCGACGCCCATGGACATTAGCATGATTGTTAGACAGATGCGTTGGCCTCCTACCATCCCCCTCAATGGGCCCCCGGCTACTCATAACCGCACGAAACACGGCAACGACGCAGTCACTTTATGCCGGTATCAAGTGATCGAGAGGTATTTCTCAATTCCATTGCATAGAAGGATGTAGTGTGATGCACCATGCATGGCACTGCATCTTACAAAACAGGGACGAACAAAAAAAAATCTCGTATTCATAATATATGGATTTTACTAACATATTAGTACTGAGACATGACTCAAGACATTTGCAATATTCGAAATACATGTCGCCTGTTGTCTCATGACGTATGCCCCCTTGTAAATACTACGATTAAACATTTTTCATGTGATATTACTACACAGGTAACTGATGGTATTACAATTCAGCTGTACATATTTTTTGTCAAATTAACTATCCCCTTGATCTAGTGGTAGACATGTTTAGCCGCAAAGTTTAACATCGTATGCCATTGCGGTGGCCGCAAAGTTTAACATCGTATGCCATCGTATGCCATTGAGCGAATGAGGACAGGTCATCTTCATAGCAATTATGAGGATGTTTATGGACAACGATAGTAATAAAAGTCTCCAAACTGCCCGTCTATCATATAAGAAAATACTCCGGATTTGAAGCCAAATATAGAGAGAGATGTAGAGTACGATCCGTTATTATACCGCCGTACTGGTTTGGTATTGTGAGGCTACCGCACGCAGGTCTTTTCACCCATCAAAAGGTAAAAGGGGACGCGGCCCCTCCGGTCATGACCCTCTCCATGAGCCAAACGTTCATGCCAGCGTCGAGGCCATTTTAGCTTCCGCGCTCGAGCTGTCAGAGTCGGGGGAGGAGGGACATGTCGGCCCATCTGGGTATGGCTGTTACAAACACTCATATCTGGGTGTATCTCTTCTATTTGCGGGAGAGGGGGGGGGGGTCGGCATCTCTTTCGATCCCAAACCTAGTCTCGTCTCCAGACGAGCGCTTACATCCGATGAAGGTTTTTGCTTCCACGAAATAGTTGGACAGTCTCTATATAGAGATCTATATAGATTAAAATCAAATTATTCTAAAGACATTTCCCCTATGTAGGCCAGAGTAAATTGGAGTTACTTCCGACTTCTCCTTTTCTTCTGACTAAATTCATTGTGGGTCCCAAGGGCTTCCTCAGATCATATCAAACGGATGAACGTTTTGATGGGCGGATGAGCAGCAACCACTATGAAGTGGTTGTCGCTGTTGAGTAGTAATAGTGGGGTAAAGTGGTGGGATCGCTCTGCAGATCGGAGAGGAGAGGGTCAGGTTGAGCCCCCACATAAAATATCTGGGGCTCATCCTTGAAGGAGGTTGGACCTTCGGCCCACACTTCACTATGGTGGGACCGAAGGTCGTGAAGGCGGCGAGTGCGCTGGGCAGACTCCTCCCGAACCTCGGAGGACCCAGCGCCGCCTG
>JAFELO010000072.1:1183096-1205832 GCA_017140195.1 Eumaeus atala
CTACCCAATGGCCGAGTCCAACATAGGTCTGGGGGTCTACCCGGGCTCCCAGGTATCATGCGTAAATGCATTCCCCTTCGTCACCAAAAAAAAAAAAAAAAAGTGGTGGGACCAAGCCGGTAGAAACAGAGTAGGTTAAAGTGGGACTAGAGACTCTCAGATCAATGCTGGGGTAGGTTATCTAAGGTTATTTATTTGTTTTCACACCACGGTTCAAGCCTTCTCGTGGCGGTGGGGCTCGGTAGCTTGGGATGAAGCCAAATGGGCCCAGGAGGTAAACATCCACCGTGTTCTTTGTACCCCTCTTATGAGAAGAGGAGACTAAAGAGCAGGAGGCGGAGCCGATCTTTGTACCCTCCTTATAAGAAGATGAGATAGAAGAGCAAAAAGAGGCGGCGCTTTTGTGCATGGGGCAATGGGCAAGGATGTAAACCTCACCCCATTGCACTGTCACAAAGTTGGTAGGGTTGGTCTGTGGTGCGGGACAAACCCATCTGTGGAGGTGGCATCGGTCCCTTAGGGGCCTGACGGCTGTCGATGGTGCCCTGGTGATTTGTTGTTACGGGGCACTTCACCAAAGGCGGCACTGATGGCACTCGCGACGGTTTTATAGGATATTCGGCACCATGATATGCCGCGAGCCCCACACACCACTGGAACCCACCCAGGGCCAGTGAAGGCGTGTAAATGCGTTTCCCCGCGTCAATAAACAGAGAAATTTATTATTTGTTTGGTTTGTTATGAAAGAAAATCGTTTTGATTTTGAGTAGGAGTCGGGACTCCACATCACATCAGGATGTGACTGGAAGTTCTGTCCATTAAACTCAAGGAGATTACAATAAAACAGATTGATGCGTGGGCGTCCCTCGTTACTTGATTTAGCCTGCTCTTGACACGCAAGTTAAATCACTATGTCCTTTTGGTAATGAAATTATTGTCTGCACGGAAATCTCGTGGGCGTTCGAATAAACTAATGATCGTCTTGCTCGTGTAACTCTCAAATTTGATTTATTTAATTTTATCAATTTTATCAAAAAAAAATAAAAAACTATTATGGACTGTCCATAATCGTTTTTTTTGCGGACCTGAACTTATATTGTGGAAGCGAAGAGAAGGCCAATATAGCTTCATCGGATTGCTATGAGTTGCAATACGTTTGGAAGTAACACTTTTTTAGCGTACACAATAAACACACCGAGAAGTAAATAATTCATTTCATTTATTCATGTTTGCAACAAAGATGGTAGACAGCATTTGAGGAAAGTCCCATCCCTCACAAAAATTTTTCGAAGATATTTAATATCTTATGTATAAAATTCTCGTGTCACAATGTCAGTTACCTTACTCCTTCGAAACGGCTTTACCGATTTATACCAAAATTTTATATGTATATCCAGTAGTTCTGAGAATCGGCTACTATCTATTTTTCATACCCCTAAGTGATAAGGGTTGTTCACCGAACCTATATAAATGTTTGCTGAAGTTTGTGCACGTCTCCTGCTGATGATGATGATGAAATGTTTGCTCATACGATGCTGTCCTTTATGGATTTGTCATGTCTCAATCATTATCGACTACGTCACGTGTCACGGGAAACATAGACATTTTCCTATCTCGTTATGATCCAAATACCACAAGTTTCCGAGTATAATTCGATTCCGTATACAAAGCCATTGTAATATAATAAATACGCAACATTTACAAGTGACCTAAATATAATTACGTTAATTACAATAATACGCAACGATTAACCTGAATTTCCTGTTTCCATATAACTTGTGAATGTAATTCTGATGAAGCGGGTTTGATGACCCCCGTGTGTCTAGTCAGCGACCTCTGACACACTTGTCCAAGTTTACACTTCATGTGAAAGGACAAGAAGAGTTCAACAACTTTGGGATACTTGATTATATTGTTGAGCATATGTTAAGTATAATTAACATCTTTTTCATTGCTCTTGAAATAATAATAATTGAAATAATTAATAACAAGCCAACTAAAGTCATATAATGCAGAATGGTTTAAAATGCATACAGACATACGAACCTCCTATTTTTTAAATCCAGTTACAAAAACTTTAAACTAGATAGACGTATTTACTTTGTCTGTTTAGGAGATTAAAATATCTATATGGGCGACGAATTAATAAATAAAATGGCTTTTATTATATGTATGCAATCCGACTAGAAGTATTTCTCGTCTCCCCCTAATTGAAAAAAGCGTTCAGTAAAGGTAGCTATTATAAATACCTTTTAAGACATATATTTTATTTTTATTATAAATACCTTTTGAGATACATAATTTCATACATCTGTCAATTGCCTAATCTCATTCGAAACTCTTTGCAGTTACTAAGGCTTCGTGTGTTGTTCGAGTTGCTGAGCATATCACCATCATCATCATTATTTTCCACTTCATAGTGGTGGTGGTTCACACGTTAATTTTACGTTAGCTAATCAGCCTAACCAAAATTAAAAAAAGTATTGTGCTCCCGTTTCCTCTTATATTCTATTTCAGTAATAAATACGGCAATAACTGCCGTCATATGTGTTAATGAATTTACTTTCCAATGAAATTACACTAAAGGCAACTAGAGAAATTAAAAAGAAGGTCAGATCATGGAACTGTTAAGTACACTGTTGTAGGTCGTATGTGTCAATGTTTCCCCGTTTTATAACAAGGGTTAGCTATAAACCTTATTGCTCTGATTATAGCGTATACTTCTACAGTATCAGGAAATCGGACATGAATTCCTTGTTGGTAATTCGTTTCCGTGGACTCGTCGCTATGGCAACGGGTCCAAAACAGTACTGTCAAACGGCACACATTTTCAGCCCGGTTCAATAACATTTTGTGGCACAGTTTTGATGGTCACAAGCTATGCTCCCACGCCTTACTCGATCTGTTTCCAAATTTAACATATGTTTACCAAGGCTTTTAGATTGTTAAAAGGAAGCATGGATTTTGGTTTTGGAGACTCCCTTTATCCCGCTGTCGGTGGGATAAGCCAATTTTTCCATCGTGATCCTTTCTTTGGGTACGTGTTTGTTTATAAAGTATATTCTTAGTTGGTAGTTTCCAAATTTTATTTATCATAAATGCATTAAGTGTTTAAAAAAAATTAAACATTAGAATGATAACGCATATAATTCTAAAGTTTAATGTATATTGTGGTAACTATTAGATACGTTGGTACTAGTGTACATACATCGGTTTTATACTGCAGGAAAGACAACGTAGGGCATGTTAGACTAGTGTTTCTTGTAGCATCTTCCACTGCATGTTGGCTTTCGTGAAGGCTGTACTCGTGACACGCACGTTACGCTGCGCTGTTTACAGCACCTTTAAAATTTCTGGCGTCTATGTATTAGGTACGAGGCATAGACAAACTTCTAATATACGTGGCTAAATTCTTATTATGGAGATACAAAGCGAAATAACACAAAGAAATCTTTTACCATAAAATATTAGGGATCAGTATCTATTTTCAAGGACCGACGCCTATGTTTTACTCGATTTAGTTACTATATAATACACTTGGTTAGTATAGAAATAAATGAATATAAATAAGTGATATAAAAGAATAATAAATAAATGAATATTTGCTCATGCAAAAGATTATTCATTTATTTAGGGACGGCTCTCTGTTCTGGTCGAATGCCATCTTGACTATCTTTCTTATTCAAAGAGCAGAAGGAAGAGGAGAAAAAACTACTTTTTACGCCTTTTATATAAGAGAAGGAGACTAAAGAGCAGGAGGACGAGGCGTTTTTGCGCACGGAACAAGGGGGCGAGGATGAGAAACTCACCCCATTGCACTGTCCAAAAGTTGGTGGGGTCGTCCTTTGGTGGACTTTCTGTGGAAATGGTTACTAAAGGGACTGGTTAGAAGTAGAGGTGCGCTAATGATTTTTAATTCCGGGGTACTCTATCAATGGTGGAACTGATGGCACTCGCGGTGGTTTTTGTGTGTATTCGGCATTATAATGCGCCGCGAGCCCCACACACCACTGAACCCCTCCCAGTGCCGGTGAAGGCGCCTAAATACGTCCCCCCGCGAAAAAAAGAAGGAGTTACAATTTTTTATTCGTAGAATAACATTCGTCATTTTTCGGTGGCATGCAATTTTTTCCATTTTAAATGTAACAAAGCAGTTAATTGTCAATTTAAAATGAAGTTTACTTCTTGTTGTATCTGTATCACACAGGAAATATCACATCAATAAACAACTGAATACATAACGTGCGTTCTTGATCAATTTTCACAATTATTCTCCCTACAGCCCCACATCCGGATTCCATCAGATGGCAAGAATGATGGACCGAATGATGACTGAAAGTTTGCACCCCTTTGGTTACGCAAGAATGACAACGTCACGGGACAACAGCGATAAACCAGACCCGCCCAACAACGAAATGAAGAACGGCCTCAAAAGCGACAGGAGCGACACCAGGCGAGAGAAATCTAAGAATACAAATACTCACCTTGGCAACGGCACGAGACATCTGCCTACACAAGGTACGTAATTCCCCTGTTATCAGGAAAATTAACACAACAAACGTCAGGTACTTGTCTAAGTCTAACCATCCGTGTACCTTATCCTATATGCGGGACATCGGGGGAGTCACCTGCCTCCGAGGCATTAGGGAACCAGTATTGATATTTGATTTTTTATACTAATCGAGGCCAAACGAGCAGTCGTATCGTTTTGATCACTATCGACGTCCGTGCATATCCGCATAATAGTTATGCAAATACGTTGTCCTCCTTTCCTCTTCCCCTCCAATGGGCCACCGGGCAAACCAATATACTCTCCATCCAGGACTGGAATAGTCCTGCTGGATCAAGCAGGACTATTACAATAAAAATGCAGAATAGAAAACTGTGAGTATCAGATATACCACGCGGCAGGAATTTATTCCTCAAGAACGAGCATGATTCTGAAGTGAAAGGTGGACGAGAAACGTAGGCGACGTAAAGAAATAATAATAATATCTGTGGACTCATCACACCATGTTAGCCTAGTTCCGTTGGCTACTACATGTGGCACAAGTCTTACGATAGTCTTATGTTTTGTCTTAGGGTTCGTCCCCTTTGTGCGAAAATGGGACCCTATTACAGAAAGTTCGCTTTCCGCCTGTGTGTCACTAAGCTGCATCTCATGCACCCAGATAGAGAGAAGGTTGAAATTGTCACAGATGATGAATTTATGTTGTCGATACAATAAAAACATTAAAAACTTCAATGAATTAATTATATGTTTATGTAAGGGTGCGGCTCCTGTACGATAATCGTGTTTTTTGTCATTTTTTTATGTACGAATACAAAATACATTATAATGATTGTTCATATTTAAATTGATTTCTGTCATAAGTGATATGTTCGCTTAACCTCTGATCTATGATTAACTAATTATTATTGATAGGTCTAGGTATAGAGGGGTAATGAGATTTGTAGATGATATAAAATCATACAGCCACGAGACATTTAAATGTCAATCAAACTGTGTAAGAGAAACATTTCTACTGTTCTTTATGTGAGGCAGATGGCAACAGTCTAGTACATTACCCCTAATGTCTCAATTTCTAAAGAAATCATTCGGTCTCTCACATATCCTATGAAACATGACAGTTAATCCATCACTTTACTCCGGTAGTTAGGTATTATATGAGCACTAGGTCACTTAATCGCGACAAGATAATATTTTAAGAGGTGTCCTCTTAAAATATTATCTTTTGACAAAAAAAAAAAGAAAAAGAGAATTACAATAATAGTTTTATTGTAATTCTCTTTTTCTTTTTTTTTTTTGTCAAAAGATAATATTTTGGTGGTCACGGGTGGATTGTAAAGCTGTGGTTGCCGTAAAGCTTCTGTAACGTCGGGCTACATAAATAATTTAATAAACCGCGATAAAATCCGTAAAAGTAGTTTTATTGTAATGTCTAACATTGGCGTAAACTTAAGACATCAATATAAGAAAAAGAGAAACAAACATCAAATGTTCGTATAAATATTTGTGTGTTTAAATATCCGTAATTCTCTTTATACATTCAACAGTTGTCCGGCCTACTACAGTGACCAATCTCAAAGAGGAAAAGGTAGACAGTACTAAAGCAGTAGACCCGACAACAGAAAAATGGGCGGGAACTTTACGGAAACGTGATCCGGAATTACAGCCCACACTACCGTCCATTGTTGCGAGAAAAACCTCGTCATCGTCGTCGCTTGGTAGCGGCAGAAAGTCGAGGTCAATGGACAGGGCGCCGAGACGGCGATTGGTGGCATTGAAACAAATTTTCAAAAAGAATGACCCGCACGTACCCGCTGATAGGGATATGGCATTAATAGAGAAGGACGAGAGAATCTTTGACACCACTGGCTATGAAGGACACTTGGTGGAGTCCCTGGAGAGAGATATCCTGCAGAAGAATCCAGATGTCCGCTGGAAGGATGTGGTCGGGTTAGACGATGCCAAGTCGGTGCTACAAGAAGCGATGGTGCTTCCCATTGTGATGCCGGACTATTTTAAGGTATTTATGTTAGACGTTTGTAAATTTTTAATTGTGAATTTTCTGTTTGTATTTTTTTAATAAGAGGCAGTGCCGTGTTGCATCGGGGCCGAGTTGGGCCTTTTTGAACGGGAGGTATCTGCCGATCGGATGTCACTGCCGTAAAGTGACAGCTGTCGTATTTTGTGCGGTTTGTGAGTGGCCGATGGCCTATTGGTGGAACAGAAAAGAGAATTGCCCTATGGGCGTCGGTAATAGAAGTTCCGATTGCTCGTTCATAGTCAGTTTCGTCGGCAATAGTCAGAACTTCCGAGTGCCCCCCCCCCCATTTTATAACAAAAAGCTAGTATAGTATATAATGTTTTACTATCTCCTTACAAAAATATGGCTATTTTAAATGTTATTCTATGAAAATGCATGTAAAACATAATAGCGGTAAATATAGACGTAAAATATTTGACAGTCCGTGCGTGGTGGCTACTACTAGCTACCCCCTCATTTTTGACCCACCTGCTAGTGGATACTCGTGTTGGTGGACATTCAACTTTACATTATCCATGGTCAGTCTATGTAGAAGATATAACTATCAGAGGTTTTCGGTAGGGGACGGAAAAGGCGTGATTATTTCATTATCTTATAATAAGTTGGATTATTGCTACTCATATTAATAATGCAAAAGTTTGTACGTTTCTTTGTGATTCTTTAACGCAAAGCTACTGAACGTATGAAATTTTATCTGGAAGAAAATCAATTGATTTTACTCGGGTGAAACTTCTATCTCGAGTGTAACTTACAAGTGATCTGCTCCAGATTTGGCCGTGATGACCAAATTCTACACTAAAACCTTCCTCGGGAACCTAATATCCATAGACAGCTATTTGTTAATTTACAATGTCCTTAAGCTTTCAACAATAACGTATTACACATTAATGTTATGGACGAAAGAATAGTGAATAAATTGTAAAGTACATTTGCGTTAACCTACATAAAGAAACAGCGATTTGCGTGACCGATAGCACGAATTTGACCATTCACACAGTACATTAAGTAATTTTTCAAAACCTTAGCGTGGTATAGAAATGGGCCAAATGAAGCCACGGTGTAGTAAAATATAGAAGTTCTGTAGGATTAGACATACATAACACTAGCGGAATTGTACATAATAACTAATATATAAAATTCTCTTGTTTCTTTTGTTGACGAAGGGGAATCCATTTACGGATGATATGTAGCAGTCTGGTGGCCCCTAGACTGTATGTCGGACTCGCTACTCGGGGATGCAATACCGACTAAGGCAGGCCCTCATCCGCTATATAGGATGGTCCCGGAACTGCAGGCAACAGGATCCCTCCAGCGACAGATGGACTCGGCGAAAAGGGTCTGATTTCAACTCTACGAGGACTGACTCGCTGCCACTGAGCAGTTCCCACTACGTCTTGTCTTATCAGGCCGGGTTCCCATCCCGACCCGACATGAGCATAGGGGCACTGCTATTGTTGGAGGCTCAAGATATGGCGCCTCCTTCGCGCCCCCATTCGTCGTCTGCGGGGGAGGCCACGTCTGCGGCCTCCTCTGTCACCCTCGTCGGCTTTCTTCTGGGAGACGACCGATTAGCCGAAGGAAGCCATTGCCAACGGGACAAGGCATCCGTTACGTCTGTGCCATACATCTGCTGCGCCAGGTCCTACTCCCATCTCAGCATTGACGCTTCTTGCCCCATCCGGCTTACCTGCCGATGTCTGTCTAGCGTGAAATTCTCAGCAAGACTCCTCCTATCCGAGACATAGAAGTAGGTCTCGGCATGAACCTCCGCCACGAGTTCCCAGGGGGAATGTTTGAAACCTCCGCTCGGGGGAACGTCGGCCAGAGCAGTAGCTGTTGCCTACGATACCGTACGGTACCCCCGAATGCATCTCACTACGACAACTCTCTTCGCGGAGCGCAGAAGGGCTCTGTTTATCACAGTGAGCTGATCCGCCCAAACCAAACAACACAAAAAACAGGGCGCCGTACTTTGCCATGCTCCGGCAGACACCGGAATGCAGCTGCCTGCAGGCGACGCTTGGTCCTCCGAAGTTCGGGAGTAGTCTTCCCAGTGCACTCGTCGCCTTAACGACTTCCGGTCCAGCGAAGTGTGGACCGAAAGTCCACCCCCCGTCAGTGATGAACCCACCTCATCCTGACCTTCTCCTCTCCGATCTGCAGAGTCCCCTGCAGCCGGTCTCGCGAAAAAGGAGGGCTTCGATCTCATCGAATAGAGACAACCTCTTTATCCGGCTGAATACGAGGTCTATACCGACCTCAGCCAGCCGCGCCGCGACTCAAAATCCGACCGAAGACAGCGGTCAAATTGTTCCCGGAGGCAATCGCCGCATTTTCATTTCACATTACGGACGAGGAGCGAAGGAACGACAGCCTCGGCTTTATCGCCTCCTACTTCTTGTCCGGCGAGCTGTGGAAAACCGAGGTGTGTTTCGTCACAAAAATCCTTAACTTTTTTAATTCTAACGATTAGGCCGTGAAATTTTGCACAAATATTAGGTACTTTGCACATATAAAATTGGCGTTTTCTATGATAGGAACAAAAAATTTAATAATATAATATACTTTTAATTAATCAAAGTATGAACCATTGCTTTCTATGCATATTGGCCATCTCATAGGTAGTTCATTGATTTGATCGCTTTACTAGAAAAACCAGTCAGACGGGAATGAATAAAATCTTTGAAGACGATGTTGTCTTGTAGTCTACTCGAGCGAGGTCCGGGGAGTACGGAGGGTGTCTTAGACTTTCCAATTGAATTGAACTATTCTAATTTGGTAGCCGTCTGTTACGCAGTGTGTGGTCTAGCGTTGTCGTGAAGCGACAGTAGCATGGAGCGATTGGATATACACCAGGCGTAATAGTCTGGCCAGATTTGAGAAAGCTGTAATGAACAATACCGGATTTAGTCCACCAAACGCTGACAAGTAACTCTTTTGAGGCACATTTTCGCTTGGGCTACCCCAAGCGAAAATTAGCCCCAAAAAAGTTTGATTTGGCTGGCTGGCCAGGTTGTGTTCATCACAGGCAATGATTCGAATTAAAATACCTTCATTTTTGTGCCGGTTTAGTAATGTAACGCAGAAGTCGAGGCGCTTTCGCCGATTTACTTCAGTCAATTCAAGCTTTTTAATCCCGATTTATTTCAAGCGAATTAAAATGGTTTTATCACTAACATCGCAATCTGCAGCTAAAAAGGACGTGGTCTGCGATGGATCCGCTTCCACAATAGCCTACAACTCTTCATCATCAACTTGGGTATCAGGCCGTCCACGGGCTTGTTCTGCAGGTCGAATTTTCCAGAATGAAAACGTTGGACCAAAAATAAAATTAATTTTCTTTTGCAAAACGACCGCCATACACATCATTCACCCTTCGAGTCCTTCCGCAGCACTAGTGTTACGCAACGGCGGAACTCGTATTCGTGAGTAATGCGATATTTTAAGTTTGTGAAATGAGTGATGCAAACAGAAAAAAGCAAGAAAAAACAAATGAATGACGGTCATCGAAGCACAAATACAACAAAGAGGAGAAATTCGAGATTAAATTGGCCAGTACGAATAACGCCAATTTCATATGTAAGGGCCTAACATAAAGTAGTATGTAAGATTTGAAATGAGATGACTTTTAGTTTAAATTATTTTAATATACTGTATTAAAAGTCAAAGTCAATTTACAAAATGATTAAAAATAATTTTATTTCCTTACGAGCTATTGCAACAATCTATATATAACACCTAAGTTGTACAAAACCTTATCAATTTATTCAAAATCAAAAACATAACATGATATTAATATTGGTAATGATAAATTACTAAAACTAAACTAACTAGAAAATATTTAAAAATATAATGTATATTGAATAATCGTTAGGCGCTTATTAAATGTACTTAAATATATTATTGATTTGCTTTTGTTAAACTTAAATAGCTTCTGGATTTGTTACTAATTCGTTAACTTTCAGAAGGTCGTGCGTTAACTAGGTCTTCTAGTGCTAGTAATATAGGGATCAGAAGTATAAAGAAGGGTATGAAACTCGTCTTCATTAGGGGCTGTTCGGGAACACTTTCTAGGATGATGAAGGCGAAATCGTTTGTAATCTTTATTACGAGTTTTTTTCGTCTTCTGAAGGCTCACATATACTTCAGCCATGTATATTTTTTTTATAGCATGAGTTTATTAACATTTTAATGACTACCGACGCCCATGGACATTCGCATAATTGTTACGCAGATGCGTTGCCCTTCTATCTTCCCCCAACCACAAGTGGGCCACCAGCTACTCACGAAACACACGAAACGCGAAAATCGAACCGGAAGTCCTCTTTACTTTCGCGACGTAACCGTCCTTTAAATTTGTCGGCTGTCCCGTCAGGTCCAAGGTTAAATTAAGCTTGGCTTCGGCAACCACCAAAATTTCGTTAGCTCCGCAACGCTCGACGTCGTCAAGCACGACTGGAGTTGCCGTTTATCTTCCTAGGTCTTCACGAACTCTCACCTCCTCAGAGCTCCCTTGGACTTCTTCTCCCTGGTATTTTCCATACTCTTAAGTGATAAGTGTTAAAACCAAACCTACCAAAACCAACCAGTCAACCGAACCAGCCAGGCTCAGCATCTGTATGAAATTAAAGCATGTTCAACCACAGTTGTAGGGTCCTGGGTTCGCGACCGAAGCATTATTAGGAACTTTTAATTTCTAATAACAGTGGGAAATCAGGGAGCCGGCGGTGTTTACAACCCCGTACCACGGAGAGCTCATTAGGTCGTCGATTCTGTACCTGATTTCTCCCCGATCGTGTCGGATTGCCGTCCTATCGTAACAGGAAGTGAGCTTGTGCCGATGCACACACTTATGCTCTATGATATGCCTAGAGCAGTTGGTTAGTCTCTATAGCCGCCATGGCCGAAATTCGGCTAGGAATACATTATGTATTAATTACAATTTGGTGCGTACATCTCTCCACTACTAGATTTATCAGCAATGCCCACACAATCACGTCTCTTTTAAAGACTGGCAATAAGGATAAGAAAGTTGGTACTCTTGCTGCATTGTATTCCAGCTCCGGCAGGACTGGGTAGGTACCTCTTGCTCCCCACCATGGTCCTAGCCTTGGCGTGGCGGTGGGGCTTAGTAGTCTGGGGTGAACCCAGGCGAGGCCAATTGAACCGAGGGGGATCTTTGCACCCCACTTATAAAAAGGGCTAAAGATCAGGAGGAGGAAGCGCTCTCGGTACCCCTCTTATAAGAAGAGAGGACCAAAGAGCAACAGGAACAGGCGCCTTTGCGCACGGGACAAGGGGCGAGGATGGGAACCTCACCCCATTGCACTGTCCCAAAGTCGGTGGGGTTATCCTGTAGTGCGTGGCAACTCCATCTGTGGAGGTGGAGCCGGTCCCTTAGGGAACTGACTAGCCGTCGAGGTGCCCTGATGATTTGTTGTTCCGGGGCACCTCACCAAGGGCGGCACTGATGGCACTCGCAGTGGTTTTTATAGGTATTCGGCACTATCATATAGCCAGTGAAGGTGCGTAAATGACGTTTCCCCGCGTCAACAAAAAAAAAAAGGTATCACTTGCTCACATGATAGCACGGGAGAGTGACAGTTATGCTGTCGTGATTCTTGCAGTTTGTGAGTGTTCGCAGGACTATTATACGGGAAGAGAGAACGAGGGTAACACATACACACCATATTATGTCACCAAAGGGTTCCGTCCGTTTGTTCACCCCCTTATATTATAAAACAACCAGGTCGATTTCCTGCCACACGATCCATCCAGGACCGACTGCACGGTGACTGTCATCCCACGTGATACTTACATTTTTTTACAGGGCATCCGTCGGCCATGGAAGGGCGTCCTTCTCACGGGGCCCCCAGGTACTGGCAAAACGTTGCTGGCCAGGGCAGTGGCGACTGAATGTCGGACGACGTTCTTCAACGTGTCCTCAGCCACTCTTACGTCCAAATACCGCGGTGACTCTGAGAAGCTCGTGAGGCTGCTATTCGATATGGTAGGGATAGTTTTAATCATTTCAGATAGGAAATAACAAAAAAGAATACCTTTCTTCGCCCGATTACAGCAAGTTTTAGTTTTGACCCGACTGCGTCAGGGGGGTAACGTGAAGTCTTTTAAACTGTTAACGTTAGCCGCATGCACGATAAAGTATAATATCAAAGTAACGTTACGAGTCCTAGTAATGTTCCGAAGGGGCGGAGCCTGCGAGCGTGAGAACCAACTGCTAATAACTCTTCTAAATAATAATATCTGTGGACTTATCACACCACTACACGAGATATACTGTAAAAGATTGTGTTCGGGTACTAGATAACGGGAATATATTTAAAATATTTATAAATTTAAGAAGTTTTACATATTTAAGATTTTTATTACAGAAGTACATATAAAGATCCATGACATAGGCGGGATTCGAACCCGCGATACGCACGCGGAGTGCACACTTTATATTTTAATGATAAGCCGTAAAGCAGGAAATGAAATAGGTGAATTTTTCCAAAAAAATAAATAGAATTTGATTCATAATTAAAAACAATCACTCCGCCTCACTCCAATGGGCCCATTGGAAGGTAGAAAGGAAGTGACGAACCACATAACAATTGAGCGGTCGTGCATTGGCGGCGGAAGTCATTAAATGTCCTCGACTGTCCCTTTGCCCTCCTATACAATAACAAAAGTATCACTTTGTAACCACAGGCTGCGTTCTACTCCCCGAGCACTATATTCATCGATGAGGTGGACTCGCTGTGCGCCATGCGAGGCGCGGACTCGGAGCACGAGGCGTCGCGCCGGTTCAAAGCGGAACTGCTCATACAGATGGACGGTCTCGCTGCTACCTTGTGAGTTTTAAATATCAGATTTATAAAAGGGAGTGCCACGCATGGCTGTCGAAAGGGGCTGATATGATGATGCATGATATATTAACAACATTTTTTTTGTTCATAATTTTTTATTCAAATCTACCACTGTTGGCGAAGTTGTTGCATTTGTCATAACAGTTCATCGGACTAGCCAACTACGTGTTTCCTGCAATTATGTGGGGCTTACGGGTTTCCGGTGGGCCGTTAGAGGGGAGGAGTAAAGGTGGGTAATTATTATGTGTCTATGGGTGGCGGGAGTCATCTAAACGTTCGTACTGCTCTATTATACTATAAAAATGTGTAGAAAATGAGAAGCGCTCCGTTGGTTCGGGCGTGTTGAATGAATGACAGGTGAAAGGTTAACAAAACAGATATACAATGTGAATATGGAAGGATGAAAATACCGGGAAGACCAAGATTGACATGCCATGATCAGATTGATCGGGTATTGTCCGAAGGTGGGGTCAAGAGTCTTCGCATTCGGCGTGTTTGTATGAAGAGCGTAATGAATGTGGAAGAGGCTAGTCAGGTATGTAAGGATCGTATTACACTCCGTTCTCTCGGCCTACCCCATTAGGGAGATAACGTGATGTTGTTGTCGTATGATGAAGTTATATGATGTGGTTGACATGCAGCATTTCGATTCGTGATTAGTATTCTGATTATGTTTTCCATAATATTGCAGTAATCAGGAGAAAGTTATAATGGTGCTGGCTGCAACGAACCATCCGTGGGATATAGACGAGGCGTTTAGGAGAAGATTCGAGAAAAAAATATACGTGAGCTTGCCTGATGGTGGGTACTTTGTGCACGTCGGAAAACTGAGTAGTTCCGGAAAGTTCGCAACGTATATTTGAACGTATTTTATTTATTTAATAATTCTCGTACACTATATACACAGATAACAAATTCGTTATTATAAAAGAACTGTACAATGGTACTACTACTTATTCCACGGAGCAATTTCTTCCAGTAGTAATGCTACAGGAAAATATACATGACATAAGCAATATTAGTATTTACATTATTTTTATATACTATGGATATATACCACATAAAATATATAGACAAATAATAATAAATAAACATAATATTATCATACTTAATAATACACTATCTAAACTTCATATGTATATGTTCAAAAGTATGATATACATAGCTTTTAGATGTATTAGTGATTTTATAATGCGGATAGTTTGAATTTACGAAAGCACCGTTTTCGGACTTTTTTTTTGACGCGGGGAAACGCATTTACGCGCCTTCACTGGCCCTGGGTGGGGTCCAGTGGTGTGTGGGGCTCGCGGCGCATTATATAGTGCCGAATACCCACAAAAACCACCGCGAGTGCCACCAGTGCCGTCTTTGATGAGGTGCCCCGGAACAACAAATCATCAGGGCACCACGACGGCAAGTCAGTCCCCGAAGAGACCGACGCCACCTCCACAGATGGGGTTGTCCCGCACCACAGGACACCCCTACCGACTTTGGGACAGTGCAATGGGGTGAGGTTCCCTTCCTCGCCCCTTGCCCCGTGCACAAATGCGCCGCCACTTTTTGCTCTTTTGTCCCCTCTTCTTATAAGAGGGGTACAAAGAGCGGCACCTCTTCCTGCTCTTTAGTCCCCTCTTCTTATAGGAGGGGTACTAAGAGCCGCCACCTCCTCGGTTCAATTGGCTTCGCCCAAGGTGTCTCGGATAACCCCAGGCTACTGAGTCCCACCGCCACGACAATTCTTGAACCATGGTGGGGACTGTTTTCGGACCTTATTTAATACCAGTTGTAACTGGTTTCATTCGGTTAAAATTATCCCGATTTTTATAAGTATTATCCCGAAGGGATAAAATTGTATTTTATTTCGTAGAGTGCGGGCTTATTGTATCTACCAGTATCTCCATTTTATATATAAAACAAAGTCCTAGTTTCGTTTTTTCGGACCTGTACTTATGCTGTGGAAGCGAAGAACAGCTGATCGAATTGAAAAGCTAAAACATAAATACCTACTGAACGTGTTTCATGATGTATACACCCTTTAATAGAGCGATTCGGATAGAGGTTTTACTGTATAATTTGGCTCCTGTTATTCACGGGCGAAGGCGGGGCGGATCACTGGTTTAAAATATATTTAGCAGCTGTTTGTCTATCATATTTATGTTTCAGAGGGGACCAGAGCCAAGTTGTTGAAACTTTGTCTTCGAGGTGTTATACTGTCTACAGATGTGGACATGGCGCAGCTTGCCGTAAAACTGGAGGGATACAGTGGATCGGACATAAGTAACCTTTGCAGGTGTTACGAAATCTTTCATTTTTTTTTTGTTGGCTGGTCTATCATCGGTTATTATAAGACACGTCGGGCGACGGTCTAGGTGAGAATGTGGTCTATAGGGAGTCCCCTCCTTTCACGTAGATGAGCAGGACGCAACCCGATAGTTATTTAAGTTTAGCTGAAGTAACTTTTACTGCCTTGTCCCTCGCTCACACCGCCCTCTAAGGCTCCCAGCTCACGCGCTGCAGCTAAATTTGGCCTTGCCTTATTGTGAGGGAACTATTTGTTATGAGAAATTCTAGTGTCTACTGTACGTCTAGTAGTAAATATTTGACCTGTCGCTGGCATTGACCGAACATCCCATTACGTAGGCCGTAGGGTGTCGCGGCAGTATTTAATCGGTAGTGGCACACTCTTGTGATGAGTCCGTTACGCCCTTCCGGCGCGTACCCAGGGCCGGTTGGTACACAATCACATTTCCCTGCAAGTTTTTTTTTCCAGTTCATCCAGGAGGACCTTTGTGTAAAAATACTTGTTATAGCATTTCATTAGTGATTAGTCAAATGAAACAGAAATTTATAATTAAGTCTAAAACTTGACCTTTTAAGACCTTGAATGTTTTCTACAAATACGAAGGTCTCCTTAGTCTTATCACCCGAAATTAAATTCAACGTGACAGTTTAGTTTTTAATGTGCTTCGCTAATTAATTTATATGCCATATTTACTTGATTAAAAAATAACTATTTAATATTTAAAATTAACTCATAATTACGTTACTAATGATCCTACAGGCCGCGTCTCCATGAAAAACATACAATTTTAATTTGCATATAAATAATTGTTCCGGAGTAAATGCAAAAAATACCAATTATATACATAATCTATAAATAGGTGTATACAATCATGAGAGGCGACCAAACAGTCCGTTAGGATTTCCGTTGTGTTAAAATTTATTAAATAAAAATGATAGGGAATCATAACCAAATAAGCATGATAATTAGTCATATAAATTAATTATTTTTGAAGGGATGCAGCTATGATGACAATGAGAAGAAAGATTGCCGGGAAGAGTCCTGAACAAATACGGCGCTTGAAGCGTTCCGAGCTCGACGCCCCGGTGACGAACGAAGATCTGATTGCCGCCATGGATAAGACGAAGCGCAGCGTCACACAGACTGACGTAGCCAAGTACACGGCCTGGATACAGCAGCACGGCTGCTCCTAGCGTAGAGTTAAAGCGCTGCGAGCGCTGCTGAACAAATTCAAATGGTCGTAAATAAAAATTATGATGATAAAAGACTATTTTAATGTTCTCTTGCAATCGACTTGAATAATTAGTGATTTGGTGCAGTGCTATTTAGTTTCGTTCAGCTTAGCGACCTAGTCGAAGTATGCGCGTGTTAAATTTCATATGCTTTTTAGTGTAAAGTTATTCAAAATATAGTACTTTGTTATTCTGAAACATTGTGGTCGTAATGCGAGTTTTATTGTTGTAAATGTTGAACACTAGATTTTAGATATTTTAAAATAATGACAACTATTATGGTTACTTGCCTAAAATTCTAGGTCTGGCTTTGGAAATTCATATTTAATATTCAAATAAGTATTATTCAAGTAAGTAGTAGTCAACGGCGAGGCGATTCAAGTTAGTATATATCTTTAAGCTTATATAGATATTATGTACGGTTCCCCATGACTCATAAAATTTCCATAGAAATTTGAGCGTAGAGACTCGAACCCAGGAATTCACGACTGTGGTTGAACATGCTTACCACTAGACAACGAAGCGGACTGCGGAATATACATACAACTGCTGCAAGAACATTTTGCTAAAAATGTTTGAATGTAGGTAGAAAAAAGTGCTATTGAACAAAAATGAGTTTTTTTATTATGGTCGTTTGTATTTGCAAACGTCCTATGAATAATAAATCTCAGGTGCATACGACTGAAAATTTAAATAATATGTCTTGTTTGTGTATTTAGACACTTTGTATCTTGTTAGGCATTTGGCCTTTGGATATATCAAAACGACCAACTTAGGTACTATATAAGCCAGCTTTCAGATGTTTCGCGGTGTGATAGTATTGCTCTAGATACTGTCAGCGTCTCAAAACCTCAAATTATGTACTTTGTAAAAAATTTAAAATCATATACTCGCATTTGTGTTTAATCACGAATAATTTAGAATGACAGTTCAGTACGAATTCGTGTATCTTGTAGTTTTGTAACCTCAGTTCGTGATGTTTATATTCAACCTCAGGTCCTGGATTCAAGTCCAAAAGCGTTACTGGGATTTTTAAAATTCTCATTGTTATGAGACTAAAAGTTGTGCCTCGGAGAGCATAAGCCCTGATTTTTCTTCAGTCGTATCGAAATGCCGCCTCATCATAACTGGGCAATGATAAAGTAAGAGTGAAAGGGAGGAGAGGAGAACAAAAAATCTGCACAACAATTATGTGTATGGGCAACTAAATTAATAAATAAACTATAAACAAAATAGAGAGTGCACTTGTGCCTGTGAACACATTAATATGTCCTGCGCCGTCGGTCATGTATGTATATAGTCTCTATATTGCTGGCGGAAATCCATCTAGCTCGTTGAAATAATCATATCTACCTTAGAAATATCGACATTGTATCTGTGGACGGCAATACAGCCAAGTAACTCCGCAAAATATTAATTATGGATCATTTTCTGTAATATATCTGCTTCTTAAAAATAGTTTTCATTGGTGAATAACTTTTTGCACAATAAACAAATGCCGTCCTGATTAGGGAGTTTACGAGTATACGAAACAATGACCTAATTGATGGTTTTGGACAAAAGCCAAAACTTTGCCACCACGCGGTGGCGTAGATCTATTAACGAACGGTGAGTAGGACGCATTACAATTCTTTTGACTATAAATCAAAGTATTTTCGTTTCTTCTTAAGTACTTTCTAAACGGTTGAGCTTTGTTATACAATTTCGGTGAACGTAGTACCAGTACTTAGATACCACATTGTCATTAAAATTATTTGGAGATTGTGTTATACCTTACGCAGATTTCTACATATTTAACAAAATTAACATATCTCAAGGCGTATTGCAAGAAAATAAAATACAGTAGAATATAGTTGAATCATTATTAGTAGTAATTCAATTTTACTCTTAGCTCAAAGGCCGGCAATACTATATTGCCGGCAATACTATAGAATCAAAGGCCGGCAATACTATAGGAAACAGCGTGGCCGACGAATGTCTAAAAACACAATCAGCAGCAAAGCCCTTTGTTACTGTGGTTTATGGAGACCAGCAGCGATTCAGAGCTGAAATAAACAAGAAGTATCCTTCGTTACGTTCTTCACTCGACAGCACTCTGTTAAGCCAATCACAAGATGTCATAAGAAAACACTGATTTATCAAGATAACTTTATTGATTATTGGTGGTTTCACCAACGAATGCCTACGTGTATTACATTATCATAATTTAATCACAAAACAGTTCCTATTGAATTTATTCGATATGTTTGTTAAGGTCCATGTTGTATATGAGGCAAAATGTAAAATGACACTATTGTGACCAAAAGTCGCAAATATCAGCTGTACCTGCTTTGTTTCCATTTTTTTTCCGGTGAGTGTTACATTAGGCATACACTTATGAATTTACTTATGAAGAGATAGAAAATCAAATACCGTCTGAGGTCAAATATTTAGCACCATATACTAAATTTTAGGTTCATTTGGTCTTAGCTAAAGCAGGTGATGCCTTGGTCTTATCGTAATTTTATCTTTTAATCACTTTCGAATACTCAAGAGAATTAAACTTTAAATATTCGGCTAATTAATTGACGTTCATTGATGATTTTATATTTCGGATTTATGTAGTCGTTGAATTAATTCCATTTTTTCATATCTAATATTACTAAAGAGTTTTTCTGAGCGTTGATGTCCCTGTAGTTTTCGTAGTGGCTTATTCAACCCAAGTTGCTGCATAAAAATCATAAGTAACTAATGTGCTACCTAGTAGCGGTTTCTAGAATCTTTGTACAACAAACAATTGTAAAACAACTTGTACGTTTCATATGTTTTCTTTTATATCCTTTCATCTATGGCCATCTTATACTTTAAAGGCCCTCTGTTAAGACCATTTAACGAATAATTTGCTCGGTATATGCAAGCATGCAATACATTGCGATCGGTGTTGCATGAAGGCCCGACGAAATTATCGTTTAATGAAAAGTCTGTAGTCTGTGGGGCTTCTTAAACATCTTGAACATCTTGGATATGTACTGTAACAAAGGAAAATTATTGTTAAGACTATTGTGTAATTTCTACGAAAATGTTTAACATTAAAGTTTTCTTAAGACATTTTATTAACTTTATAAATAAAATTACATATGAAAAATATATCTTGTTTTATTATTTCTCTGCACATAATGCTTTTCCTGAAATTAAAGCATTTTTTAAATAAAATTACGTCTTTTTAGGATTGTGTAGGAAACTTCTGGTTATAAATGAGATGTTTTATTTTATTTTAGTACTAAATATTTATTAGTAAGTTAATAGATGTGAAGATAACATAAGATAACATTTGATAGTGGATAAAAATCGGCAGGATAGTATATATTATTTACCTATCTTAAACACTATAACAAAGGCACTAAACAATTACTTACAGTCTAAACTTGAATCTTTGGCCTAAATAATCAACAACATAATTCTTATATTAATGAATACATTACTTATATGTAATACGTCTTATAAAGAATATTGTTCTAAATGGTCAAGAACCATAAAAGTGCGCAACTAGTTTCTATACAGCGTGTTCGTACTTGACATTATTGTAAAGTGCTGAATATAATCTCTATTTGTTCGTCTATTGTTATGTTTAATCTGTTCAAAACATCAAAAGTCGAAAAATACATGGCAACTTGAACAATAATAATATAAAATATACTTAGCCAATATGTTTTAATTTTATTTTTTATTTAAACAAATCTCACACAAAATGTTGAAGAAGTTGGCTCAAAATTGTTTACATTTAAACAATTATTTATTAATTATTATGAAATGTAACTATCAAGAATGTGCAAGATTACCTATAAGATTGACAATGTGTGTTCAATTTTCAAGAATGTACAGTTCCTACAAGATTGACAATGTGTGTTCAATTTTCAAGAATGTACAGTTCCTACAAGATTGACAATTCAAGAATGTACAGTTCCTACAAGATTGACAATGTGTGTTCAATTTTCAAGAATGTACAGTTCCTACAAGATTGACAATGTGTGTTCAATTTTTTTCGTGATCGACTGCTACATCTACTTACATAATAAAGTGATTTAAAAGTTCAATAATAGTCTCCACTACATTACTTTTATCTATAGTGTCGTGTCGCATCTACGTGGTTTTATCGGCAGGTAATTCGATGATAAGTCCGTAATAGGAAATAATTATACATATAGTAGTCACATGATGGTAGGTATATCGCGCTGGATCATTGTGCAGAAATATTTAAGCCAATTCTTCGTTTCACGTGTGATAATGATATATATTCACGTAATATCAAGAATAGTCAAATGCTTACAGCAGAACCTACCTAGAGTGACTATGTGAAAACGTTGTATAATTTTATATTAACCGTGTATTTACAATTATTGCTGTAGTTGGTAGTGATCTGAGATCTTTATATTTTTTCACGGACTGAGTCCAGACTCGTTACGTTGCCCACTTTTCGGAAATTGATAAAACCATGCTTATTACTACACTTACGACACTAACGTGAGCTTTACAAACAGACATTATGCTTTAGTTTCTTTAACATGCTGTCTAAAAAAATGGTTGTTGTATTTAAGCTCTGACATAATATAGCGGGGAATGACGTTATTAGAAAGTGGGCTACGTAAACTAAATAGTACGGTTTCCTAAAGAGTGGGGATCGATGTTGTCACATCCGAAATTAATCGAAACATGTCGTAATTTATATAATTTTAATCAACAAAGTAATGGAAATGTTATAAAAATAGACAATTTATATATAAACGGTCTAGTGACGTCATTCACCGCTGTGTAACGGCCGCTTTAAGAAACCGAGTCTTTAGTCTTTATGATGCATCTGTATGCCAAGTCCGTCGCACTTCCCCGCTGTGTTGGTCGTAATTAGGGTCGTCCGCTAGGTTCATTTTGTGTCACTCGGGTGGTCCGCCGTTTGGCTTCGCCTTCTCTTCGACTTCGTCGTTCTCGAGGATAGCGGAGAACGAAAACGGCAAGAACAGGAAGCCCTGGCCGTCGTAGAACTTGCTCATGAACTCTACCCTGGAAAGTGCAGTTAAAATTTAAGTAACGAATATATGAAACGTATAATCACCTCTTGGCCTATAGGTCATTGCGCAAGTGCCTGGTAACCGTTGTATGGCCAAAAATTACGTATTTGTGTAGAAATGTTAGTGATATGGAAATTGATAATCATGATAGAAATACTCAAAATAGACAGAAACTAGATGTTCCAGTTCTAAATTTATCAGACTAAGGAATCCCTTTCGGGGACAATATATGCGCATCGACAATACTCACAATTAAAATGGTTAAAGAATGTTTGTATCTCAATCCCATTTTTTAACTATATAATTATTTTATTGGTCTCGAACTAAGGTGAAAGGTCTCGAACTAAGGTGAAAGGTCTCAAAACCACCTGTCGCAGTGCGGACTCGCAGATGTTTTCATACCCTACCGCTGCACGCTGTAAGGTTTTAATGTTACGTTCTAGTTACTGTGTGTGCTGTTTACAAGCTCAAGGTGGATCAAAAGTAATTAGGCTTACAGGTCTTTTATAATTATATTAAAGGGGAACAAAACAGCAGTCGGAGCCTTTAGCTACTGAAGCCCATAAACATCCCCATAATTACTAAGCCGATGCGTTACCCACATCTCCTCATGCCCCTCCAATGGGCTTCACTATTTCAGAAATGGAGTGGTTAGCGTGAGTCTTACCAATGCAATCGTAGGGTGTGAAGGAACGCGGACAGTCCCTCCATAAGCACCAAGATCGCTAACGTGAAGAAAG
>JAFELO010000072.1:1206017-1236041 GCA_017140195.1 Eumaeus atala
ATTTATATTAAAAAAAAAAATTGTCTTTGAATGTACTTACGCGCATGCGCCAGGGATAGCGCCCACAGCCGTAGGTAGGAGGCGGTGTGCGAGACTGTACCCAGCACGTACTCTATGGTGTGTATAGCCTGTGTTATCAGAACCTCGCCCATCCCCTCCTCGCCGTGCTCAGACTCCGGCACGTCTCCGCTCTCTATGCCTTGTTGCTGCAATTGACGGTACTTCATTATCTCACAAGCCATCACCCATAACCATACCCATAAGATCATAATATGTCGATGTAACTCCTTCCATTACCATACTCTTCCCTTAGATTTACGAGTGACCAGATAACTTGATTAGATACATCGGGACGCTTACGAGTCCCGCGAAAAACGACAGCATACTCACTTTACATCGTCAGTATTTAGTGAAGTGAAAGCAATCACGCCGGCCTTTATTATTACACGATTACATTCGGTACCTAATTTCATTTTTTGACGATATTTTGGAAATGTTTTACGCACTATCGGTCCTGGGTGGGATTCGGTGGGTGTATGGGAGCCACGGATAAGTCGAATACCCAATAAAACCCCGCGGGTGCCATCGGCCTTCAGCTATATAGGTATAGGTGAGGTTCTCAGGATTTGTATGAAACGGCAACACTCATAGTATATGTCGTAAGCAATATAATAACATTGTAAAGTTATTTAAAGCCTTCTAAAAGAACAATTCTTTAAGAAGAGTAATCAGATAGATATATCACACAACATTCAAACACGTCAAGTAACTGACAAAAAAGAAAAATAATCTAGAGCAATTAATGTGTATGGTGAAAGAACCATTTCCAATGTTTTGAACAACTTATACAAAAAATTATGTTAAACAGAAACTACGCGTAAAACCCATTTTTAATAAGTTTCTATTGCACCACATACTTTAATAACGTATAACCTGCAAAGCACTCCAGACAAACTTCTGTGGTTTTTGGTCAGCTTAAATAAAAGTATATTGTATGTTTATTATGAAAATAAATTAATAAAAAAGCGGACCCCTCCTGTTACGGCATTAAGAACCAATTGTCGACCACTAGTCAACTCAATGTACTGATATATTTATTAAAGAGGGGGATAAAAAATATTTGTACCTTGCGTTTTTTCTCCGCTAGCATCTGATAGACGGGTTTGCCAAACAGCATGACCGGTATACAAAGGAAAGCGATTGCCAAGAAGATTTTCTGCAACACTTCTTGTCCGTCAAACATGAATGCCTTGCAGGGGTACTTCACGTCACTGGACTTCATCAGCATCATGTTGATGAATATTATCAGAACTGATGGCGCGCATGAGGTGCCATATGCGGGGTCTGGAAGACATGGAATAATATAAGGTTTATTGAAGTAAAATTTTTACGCATGTTTATCTTGGGCAGTAAGCCGATGAATTGGAGACGAAAGCGCTACGGAAACAAGGCCATCTAACGTTGAGACATATAAGTTTGGAAAGATACAAAGAGTTAACTTTCATATATTACTGTAGGGGCAGGGAAAGAGAGGTGCGAGTACAAATTTTGTTTCTCTCTTCCTCTCATAGCTAGTTCATTAAATAAAGTGAGGTTACTATTAGAAAGAGGTAGTGCCATGCTGCATAGGAGGAGGTAGTGCCTTGCATGACACTACATCCTCCTACGTACTTGATACCGACGTAAAGTGACAGCGTTGCTGTCGCGTTTCATACGGTTTGTGAGTATCCGGTGGCCCACTGGGGGGAGCAACGCATCGCAGTACCAATTATCCGAATGTCCATGCGTCGGTAGTCATCAAAAGGCTCCGATTGCTCGTTTAACCTCTTATGCTGTGGAAAAAAAAAGTTTCATTTCAGCCGTGTGGTCTGAAGCGAACACACTATATATTTCCCATTCTTTGTATTTTATCTATTGGTTACGATTACTTCGAATCGCGATAGTGTGGCTGCAACTTTTTGTGGATTTATGTATAAAGATCCTGCGAGTCTTGCAAACACTATCCTTGGTAGACTCAATCGGTACTGTCGACTACTTTGATGCTCTGTCATATCCGGGGACATCGAAGCACGTGTAACCTCATAATCTAGAACATTGCGCCCAATTTGTCCACACTAGCCGCCAACGCTGTTACGTTAGTTCCAAATAACTACGCAAACAAAATAAGCATCCCCTGCCATTGATCGGCTGAGAAATTAATAATTCGCTGCCAACATTAACATATATAGTAATAGCAAAATAATTAGCATGAGTATCGTTACCTGGATCAATTGCCGAATACATAATCCACTTCATGAACATCAGAATGCAGAGGTAACTGAACAGTAGCAGTAGGAACAAGATCTGCGGCACATATTGCAGTAGTATCATCTCCCTCTTCTTGAAATAACTGCAAACGTCCACACATTAGAACAGAGAACTCCAGAACGCGATAGCATTATGACTACGTCTAGTTTCTATGAATACTTAATTACTTGAAGTTTACCACACTTAGTGTCACCCCGAATGCCATGTGTATCACGCCGAATATTATAGACAGTTTCATCTTGAACGAGTTTAAGAATATTATGTTGTTGGAAGCGAACTGAAATTAAAGAATAAAATTTTTATATTATATTAACCCACTTATATGAATTGGATAAAAACAATTATTTTAACATTTTATTTTAAACTAACATCATCCCGTGGTTTCACCAGCGTAACTCCATGGTCTATAGCCATATGTATAACCGTAGACAAATGGACAATTCAACATAAAATTAATTTTTTACTTCGAGCCAATAGTTCCAGAGACTCTTTTTATCATATTACTTCCGTAGGGAATTTTTTAAATCAGAAAATACACTTTTAAAAACTTTATATTACGTTAATTACACATTACCTAAACAGCATTAGATCAGTGAGAACATACATGACCAACTTATTAATTAGTTCACCCATTACACTCATACTGGTCATAGTGTAATAAAAATTAAGCTTGGTTAGGTTCATTGACCTTAATTGCGCTAAGAGATCTTTATTTGTTAGCAAGAGAGAAATTTAGGTCTCATTACTTAACAGGAATATGTTTAATCCTCCTACTGATGTTATAAACGCGATAGTTAGACAGGAGGTAGTGCCATGCCGCATAGGAGGAGGTAGTGCCATGCATAGTGCATGACACTACATCGTCCTATGCGACGGTATCTGGCCGGCACGACCGGGTTGGTACCACTTGCTCACATAATACCGCCGTAAAGTGACATATTCAGTGTCGTGTTCCGTGCGGTTTGTGAGTAACCGGTGGCCCATTGGAGGGGGGGGGGGGAGAAGGAGGGCAACGCGTGGGCGTCAGTTTCTTTAAAGAAAAAGTTGGTAATACGTATGTTTTTCACGCAAGGGACTAATGGATTACGCTGAATTTTACAATTCAAATAACAAAAGATACTTTTTATTGGAAAAATGCATTGGGATTTTACGACGGTGAAACCGCAGGGTGCAGCTAACTGTTCCTAATTAATGTAAAATAATATTATAGAAGTTCTTACTTGCCAGGCAGGATCCAGCCCAATGGGATAGGGCGTCTGGGAGTATGCGTCCACGGGGTCCAGATTAAACTCTTTTCGTGTCCTCAAAGTGGCATTATCGTATACATTAGACCAACTGCTCCCGAATATATTCAATGATTTGGAGAATATATCATTGTATATAAGGCCAGTATATATTGAAAATATCCCCATCAGCAGAATGATGTAACGTCCACCGAAAAATATGTTCCAAATCTCATTGTCCGTTTTTTTCTTTTGGAAATTCTTCTCGTTGATCACAAGTATGCCAGCGAATATCGTCATGATCAGACCGTGGCCCATGTCTCCGAACATCACGGCGAACAGGAAAGGGAATGTGATGATTGTATAGAGAGCTGGAAACAGATTTTCATATAGATATGTTTGAAGTTTTATTTGAAAACTTTTTTATGGATTACGAGGGCAAACGAGAAATCGGAGCCTTTTTACGACTACCGATGCTCATGAACGTCCACATGATTGCTACGCCGACTACTCACAAACCGCACGAAACGCGACACTGAAGATGTAACTCTATGGCGGCACTATATGAGTGAGAGGTACCCCCCGGTAGAGCCGCCCCAATTCCGATGCATTGGAGGATGTAGTGTCATGCACTATGCATAGCAGCACTACAACCTCCTATGCAGCATGGCACTACCTCTTCCTAAACTGTGGTAGCTGAATCAGGCTGCTATTATTATCAGCGTGATCGTGTTTTATTTAGAGAATCCTAATGATCCAAAGAAGATTAGGTGAAGGCGGTTGTTGAATAAAATACAATGCAATGTTATAACATGAAAGCTTTTATATATGGCAGACGATATTGATCCTCTTAGTGACTAAAGAGACCCATAAAGATCCGTATCATTGCTTTGCAGATTTGTTGCCCTCGTCATCCTTCCCTTCTGCAATTAGCCACCAAAAACTCACGAACCCCACTGAAGGCGACGGTATAGCAGTCACTTTAATGTTAATGGATATTTTAAGTGTCCGTATTCGTACCTGGATTGACTTCTCTATAGCTGGCAATTCCATAGGAATCAATAAGGGTCTGGAAACCCTGTGTGAATCTGTTTGTACGGTTAAAGGTGGGCGGCGTTTCCCGGGTCGGCACGAAATGTAGCAGCGAAGGTATGGGACTACCGCTGGCTCTCTGAAATAAGTGGACGTTACAGATATTCTATTTATACGGATTTACGTTATATCATTCCAGCGGAATTTAGGTTACGGCCGCCATCTCTGCGTAATGCAACTGCACCGGACGTGAAGTGTACAGGTATGCACAGACACAAGTCTCTGTTCCCTCACTCTCCTTTTCAGTTGGGACGGAAGTCCGAACCGAGTCTTGTCCGAAGAAAAGTCAGACGACAGATTAAAGTATTGAAAAGTCCACTGTGGGGTGTGTAACGCCGACCACTTCTTCAATTTAGGCTATTGAATTGTAGATTTCAGATTAGAAATTGAAAAACCCGATAATACTTTTAGACCCGACCCCAGACTGAAACCCGATACGCCACTATCTTGGTTGAACATGTTTAGCACTAGACTATGATTTGCAGGTATTTTAAAATTTGTTGTACCGCCCACTCGTTCATATAAAGACACTTTTATATCCCATTGTATTCAGCCACACACCCCGCCTTGTGGTGACGGCGTGTCTCAATATTTGGTCTCAAAATTTTGGCTTTTTTGTATACTGTTTTGTTTAATATAAAATCCAAGTGGTGCTATGTATATTTATGCAGTAGGCGATCCGAGCTAGCAGCAAGTGGCAGGGGATTCCACATTTCGTAATTTATTTTTTCATTAGGTACGGACTTTTTCAGGTAAAACAATCCAGATTTCATCATTTATTTTTTCATTTGGTACTGATTTTTTTCTTTGTGACGTGATACGTGTCTCAATATTCTGGATATACCCTTAGCACCTTAGATGAAGCGAATTAGTTACACGCAGAAGGTAATTCCTTGTATAAGATAAAGGGAGACCAGAAGCAGAAGATAATATCAGCAGGGGCCAAGATACCTGATGCTGATTCTCTGTTACTACGTCTGTGGAGTTAATTTGTGTGTGCGCAATAACAGATAGCTTCTATTTTTTAGGTAACTTAGGCCTTTTCCAGGGTAATTCTTAGAATGGCCTTTCGGCGAGCTTCCCTGTTACTGATAGAATCTGGGCTCTCTCGATGAGCGATATATTTGCCAAACAATTCGACAAAGGTCCGCATTGGCAGTCTTAGTTTTGAGTCACATAAAAACTGGAAATAACATTTTAGGCACTAACCACACCATCATCCAACGCCTTCTGTAATATATGCAAGTCGGGTCTTGGCACCCAACATTCAGCTATGAGGCACTTCTTGATGATGTCCATACTGAACATGTTGAGCGTGTGATATATCGCCTTCTCCTTCCGCACAGCCACCATCCACGTGCTTATATCTCGCGCTATATTTGTTAGAACTAATCTTCTGTGTTGTTCAGTTTGCTCAAGCACCTAGAAATTATAACATTTGCGAACATCATCATTAAATGCCTTATATGTACAAATTTCGCACTGCAACATTTTTTAGGGCAAATTCATGTTTCGATTTCTTTCTAACAAGTCTTTAATGTTTTGATCTTTTCTGTATATTGTACAGGTAGATAAGTGAGCAGTCACTTCACATGACAGTACAAAACCTATAAAATTTATCAACATATTTCTAAATTATCGGGCCACCCTACATCCCATCTTATTTCATTCATCTTTCTTACTAGGGAGGGTTACTAAAAAGCAAAGGTACTACGGAGTCAGGCTTCGTAGTAACTTTGCTTTTTAGTAACCCTAGGGACGGTTACTAAAAAGTAAGAAATATGAAATATAAATAATTTAGATTTTTTAAATTACCATTTCCAAGTCCTTTATTCGTGACTCTACGCCAACGAGCATATCTTTCTGTTCCTTGTACGTCGCTGGACACGGGTACAAAGTGGCTTGGAAGCCGTTACATACTTTCTTCACTCTCAGTTTTATCTGCTCACCGTGAAAGAATACCACAAATACTGTTTTTTGTAGTTCATGACCCTGTGAAGTGAAAAGAAAGTATTCGACGTTATGATATTTAAACATTTTTTTTAGTTTAATAGTTTGCCACTGGAGATTGAAAACGAAACCTGTACACTTGTAATCTGTACAGCTTCGGACATCATCATCAGCCGGACGATGTCCATTGCCGGACATAGACCTCACCAGTGGAGCGCAATGTGCCACGGTCACGAGCCACTCGCATCCAGCGGCACCTCGTCACCTTTACCTAGTCGTAGTTCGTACGTAGCCCGTGGTCATAATAGCGTAAAGTTACGCAACAACACGGTTTTCATAGTTATTGAGGGTTTTCCTCGTGTTATCTAGTGTAATTCCCTAACACTTATCCAGGCTTTTATATTTTTTACAAATAAGGATTTTGCTTCTGTTGTTGTACGCTCCATAAATCCTGTTTTTCGGTTTACGGTTGTTTGTATTAGGAATACAAACTTTTTTATTTGACAGAGGGGAATACATTTAAATATGATACCTAGGAGCTCGTGTCGCGCCTAGACCGTATGTCAGACTTCACCGACTAAAACCCTGCAGACGATGAGGCCATAATTCTCCTTGGGTACTGTCCGGCTGCCTTTGAAGAGTGCCTACGACGTCGTGCCTAAACGGGACCGTGTTATCCCGGCCCAATCCATTTGGACTATAACCCACAGTAACCATGTTTATGTTCCATATTATTAAGCTGCCATTACAGGGAAATATCATGAAGATATTTCCCTGTAATGGCAGCTTAAACTTGATAGTAGCAAAACTTGATTGAACTCTACACTGATGTAAATGAAAAGGGAGTGAGTTGCTTCCTTACGCTATCATGCCTAAACCCCTGCCCCCTCGTTAAGTAAGGGGGGGAGGACGAGGAGACCTGGTCTCATTGGCCAAGATAACAATAGTTACTTTAGCTAATCTTAAATAACTATCGGGATGCCTCCTTCCCATCTGCGTGAAAGGAGGGATGTCTGTCCCCCTATCGATAATTGTATCTCCGAGACCGTCGCCTGACGTGGCTTACAGAGCCATATGTATATACCGATGAAGCTGCATAGGACACTTCCGGCAGCATGGAACAGTCAAAAAAACTAACCCCCGGAACATACTCGTGTTTCCATACAATTTGGTATAAATATGGGTCACGTTTTAACTGACTACGCTTTAAATAAATAAATACTTTTCGGTGTTTTTAAGAGACGCGTGCGAAGCCGCGCGCATTAGGCTAGTTCTACGAGTATCTAAACTTTAATGTAATAGTGACCCAAATATGTAACTAATACAGTAGTAGTAACTGAGTAAGTAAGTAAGTATATACCCAAAACTAAAATAGTTTTCCTTTACTACTTAAAAATTGGATGTCTTATGACAGGGGATATGGCCCTTCGAACCGAACCCTTGTTAGTAATAAAGCCTTTGCAAGGAAGAAAACCTACGTAGAGACAAAGCAAAGTAAAATCAATACGAAAATAGGTAAACGACCGCCACTTAGCGAACTTGCGCTATAGTACTTTTGACTGCATTAATTTGATTGCCAATAAATATCACTTTATATTTAGATTCTTTGACAAATCGGTTTCGATGTGAAGACACCAACTTCACACCAACTTCTATAATTATTTTACTGACTCACTAAAAAGTGGGTAATTCGAAATTTTGTAGCGCCCTTTATTTCCTATATCGATATTTCATGGCTTTAAACTATTAACTATGGCCGCAACTGATAGCGTGTATAATAGCGTAGGTTAAATACACTATTTATACTAGTGATCTATTTTAATGGAAAGAATGAGCTAATTTATATAAAATGCATTAATGAGCTAAGTTACAGAAGCTAAGGTTCCGCTTAATTTAGAAATTTTGTAACCATTTGATATTTCCTCATACTTGGGCCCTAGCAAATACTAAAAAACAATATTAAATTTTATGCTTAGGATAAACCTATCATAATATTGATTTATTATAAAAATTAGAATATAGTGACAGATTCTTAAGTTTTGTTGTTCATTCGTTATATGTAAGGGATTTAGAGTGAAGTTTATAATTATTTTTACAGTAGACGTAATTCTGCCTTAATCATATGATGTATAACCTTGAAATAAAGACAAAAAAAAATTAAGCATGCAGAGAAATAGCTTATTTACTAAATTGTAATATATTTGATTTTGCTGATTATGGCTTATTCCATAGCGGAATATCTTTCAGATACATCTAAATATTTATAAAGCGATGCCATATTTGGCTGAACAATATTATACACCAATACAAATACAAGTAACTATAGTATACGTGTCTATTTATCTATCATAAAACAGACTAATTAATTAATTAATGGTAAACTTTTAAGCTTATAGCATAACATACCAGCATCTCACGGTTTCGGTTTTCATAATCTCTTTTTTTGTTTTCCTGTTATAAATGTGCTATCCAACCCTAAATTAATTTTCTCAATTGGACCAGCAGTTCCTAAGGTTATCGTGTTGGAACAAATGAACTCTTAGGCTTTATAATAATAGTACATATACGCGCTTTGATCTATCAACCTACGTTAAATTCACATTTTGGCTACAATTAGCTGGGACGAAGAGGTGAAAGGAGAATATAATATATACATACTAATACGCTTTAATAAGAACAAAATGCTTACATTGGTGTCCTTCAAAGGTTCATCTATTTGCGCTTGCTTGAAGAATATATTTCCATGTGATATCCTCCAAAGCATTCTCTCAAAGGATGGGACCTTTGCGGTCGGTACCACACCAGCGATGAAACCGAGATGACCTAAAGCTCCCTCGTTGTTATATATCTGTACAGAGGCGGATATTTTCCTGTGTGCGCTGTGATCTTGAAAAAAGGTCTGCATCTTCTCTATGAGTATCTTCAGTTCTATCAATGATAAGTAGTCCGTCTTTAGATTTAGCGCATTTTTCGTCATCTCCTGTATTTCTGATTCGATGTAATCTATTCTTTCCTGTAATATAATAAGGATATTATCCTGCAGTAAAAGGAATAATAATTATGATTCGTAGTAATTTTCATCCATATGAATCCAGATGATTGGGCACAGTATACAATTTTAGGCGATCAAGTGAATAGTATTTACTTATTTAATTTCATACCATTAAAATGAGGTTATACATAGTTTTTCTTGGGTGTCACGAGTAAACCCCGAGAGTCATTAAATATCAACCGTTACCGTCGGCGTAGGACTTGCGCTATGACTAGAGGGCCGGATAAGTAATAAGGCATTGCGGGAAACATCACAACCAGATACTCCTGATATACAAGCGAACGAGGACCTAGTCGATTGATCGCTCTATATTTCAACTGATTCACCAATAATTTTGAATTACAAAGTAAATGAAACACAAAGTACTAATATTATTTTATTTTTTTAATTTTTTAATCTTGAAGTGATCAAGTCATAAGCTATTCTGCTACATAGTATAACAAATTCTAAAAGTCCCGATTACTTCCGATTACATTATTTGTAAAACAAATTGTAACTACCTAAAATAAATTAAAATAGCGAGCGTCAAGGACTTGATATGATGATTTATGCTAAATGTTTATTGCATTGGGTGTAGTTAATGTTACAGGAGTAAAAAAAGTCTAGTATTATTTTTTTCGCATAAAAGAACATAAAAATAATACTAGAGTTTTGTGTTGTATATTTGTTTCTATTTCATGCAAATAATACTAAACGGATTTGGAGGAAATTCGGAATAGTTATAGAACATTGTCTATGTCGATTTTCCACCAATCCGTTCATTTGGACTCAACAATCTTGAAAAATATAAAATACATCTCTTTGTAAAAATATTATATGTAAAAATATATAATTAGAACTTTTTGTAATAATTGGAATATATTTTACACGGGTAAAGCTAGTATGCTAATAAATGGTCATTTTACAATAAATGGTCAAGCGTAGTAATGATGCGGATTTTCGTGGGCACCGGTAGGCGTATTTAGAGTTGATTCTTCGTTTACTATAAAAAAATCCAGTTGTAGATGAATTTATTCATTTTACCGTAAACGACTAGTTCACCCATCGACACCAACATGAAACACAGACGTGTGTGGAACAAAGCAGGATGTATTTCCTACCACTGTCCCTCACAAACTTTACGGAATGCAACTGTACATTTGCCACTCCACGTTTTTCTACGACAGATAGACACGATCGTGGCCTATTCGGATGCAATATAGTCTAAACTCGTGATTGATAGAATGAGATTTGACCAAACCACGATGTGAAATCAAATCTTCTTGAAACACATTCTATTTATAGAGTAAGGAACCTTATCCGATTTTCCAAGAAGCCAGTTAGAATACCTTGACACGGATTACTACACTACTAAGTATGTGATATATGAAAGGGTGCGATTCGACGTCAGTAAATATAGTAAACATATAGTTAAAATACGTTAATTTTAACAAAATCAGATAGTGGTCATTTAATAGGATAATTTCCTGGTGAGAAAGGAAAATCGCTATAAGTCTATGGTAATGTAAGAGATTCGCGTGTGGTATTTTTTTGTGCGTGTAAACTTTAATTAGAATATCCATGAACAGAATATCATATTTTAGTTAATCAATTTGATGAAAAAATATTTCATTCGTTAAATGAATGGTTATATATCGTCCTATTCACGTCGTCGTCCTAGACTATTTGCCCAAAAACTCAGAAGCTACTTTCTCGTTAAGTCAATATTGCACATGTAAAGTACAAAACATACCTCAAGAATGTTTATTTCTCTTGGAGTTAATATTTTCAGCGAAGGTTTGGGCGGAGGCGGTGGCTCGGGCAGTTCTCCGCTCACCCACCTCAGCTTCCGTTCCATCTCGCTGCATCTGCGCACCTCCGTCACGTAACGACGCTGGAAATCATTGACGTGCGGGTTCAGCTGAAAGTAGAGATAAAGTTACTAAAAAAATATAATATAATAAATACATCGGAGAGACCCTACGTCTGAAAACAATGATATTTTAATTCAATTAAAAAAAAATCTCGACAATGACATCAACTGAATGAAGTTTTATGATTGGTTATGACAAATTTACAACGTGGGGTAAGTGCCCAATCATACCATTATAAGTTAACGTCAAAGGTTGATTCTGTTATGCTGATTTTTCATCATGTTGCCAGATGCAAGCTATTCCCGTTGTAGTGTAAGTTTGTTTTTTACAACGGCTATTTTAAGCAAATTTTGTAATGTTAAGGTCTTCTTGAACCTGTGTTAATACTGACATGAACTGTTCTATGGGCACGATTGAGTTTTATTGGTGGTTCTTTTTCTCAATCATTTCTTAAGTTTAGAAACATCGATATATTTGAATAAATTAGTAAGCTTTCGGTTGTATTTTATTTCAACTTCCTACTCTGGTCAAAAAATATACAAAGACTGTGCATCCTAATTAAATGTTTTTGAAACCACGTTTAACAGAGATATTTTCAAAATTATACAATCCGTAAAAAAAATATAGGTTACGATAGCATTTCTAAATATGCCACAAAATACACACCTTGGTATCTCTGTCATGTAACAGTTTTACAGATTAAACTATGGTTAAAAGTGAAAGAAGGGTTTGGCAGCAAATCGTGAGGTCCTAGGCTCAAGAATCCGTTTGCACTAAAAGTGTTATTGAATTTTAAGATCATTGTAGAATCTGTTGCTGGAAGTAGGGAGTTCACTTGTGTCTGCGCACACACCTGTGCGCTATGTCTGTCTTGTGTGTCTGGTGTAGTTGGCCATTCTCACTCTGCATATAGAGACGGTCATCAAGCCAGAAACACTAATAAATATTCGGTGAGTTTTACCAAACCGAACGAATGACTATCGAAATCATCCATAGATAATAAACGATGACCGCACCTTTGCACCAATAACCGATATCTCGATCCTACACCTAACGTTTTATCATTTTATCGTCGTATTTGTATCGTTCGTGTTGTGTTGTAATTAATTTTATGATATGTCGTAAAAGTGACGTGAATTGGTGTTTATGACATCGTTTATTAGAAGAATGCATTTACCGTGCAGTTTGAGAATATAGTTGATGAAAATAAAGTAATTTGTTATGGGCCTAAAAATTGATTTTTTTTTGTCCCGCAGTCAAGCCGTTTGTTACGCATATTTCTTGGCACCATGTGGAACAATTCAATTTTTTAATCCTATTAGTATATTTGAATATTCCTTCTATCCTGATTTTAATTTTGTCATCAGTTATTAATCAAGGCAATACTTGTTAATTATTTATCATCAGGACATCATCCTGAGACCTGTAGGATCTAATTGAAATTTTAGATTGGGTTTAGTTTTAGTATCGCCATTATGACACAAAACTGAGGTTAAAATGTAAGTTTCATGCTGCTGTCTAATAACTTTTTTAGGTTTCCGTGGCCTAAGAGAAAAAAACGAAACTCATTCGATCACTTTGTTCTCACCCCGTTTGTACGTCTACCACTAGATTTTTATATATAAAACAAGCACTAAGGCGTACTTGGCCTGCTTATTAATTGGGCTTACGTTTTTATTGCGCTAATCTCACGTAATATACACACCGTACATTTTTTGCAAAGCAAAGTAAAACACAATAAAAGTATACAAATTAAATTGGTGTGCTAACATGTTTCTGAATAAACCGCAATAGACAATTCAATATTTTTATTACATTAGTGATAATAAAAATATTGAATGATCTAATTAAATATGTTGTGTGAATGAAATGTTAAACATAAACGTACTTCCTAGGAACTCTTAATTAAACAGCTATTGTATATTGTACCAGCCATATTTAGTTCGAAGCAATATAGTTTAGTTCGAAGTAATAAAGAGTCTTTGCCCTCCTTTACTCCTCCTCGCCACTGGGCTAGTCAGAAAGCATACGAAACGTGACAGCATAATTGTTTCATTACGGCGGTCTCATGGGAGCGAGAATTATCTCCCCAGTGATGCTGGCCCTGCTACATTACAGCTTGCTAAAAGGACACTAATACTACCTCGTACTAAAATGGTTGATGATGACTGATGTTACTACGGGTCACCGGAAGGAAGAAATAGTATAGGGGGCAACGAAAATAGACACTTTGGCGTCTACCAACACCCATAGACATTTCCATTATAGTCTTGCACATACGTTGCCCTCCTATTCGACTCCGTTCTAATGGGCCACAAGAAAGATTTTCTCCACATAATGCTGCTCCTTAACCCGATTATGCTGATGTTACTATGAAACGACTAGCCGAAGTTATTCCTGTGCACATACGTCATAAATAATTAAAACGCAAATGCTTGGTTCCATAAAATTCAGCGATGCTTTACGGCAATTCTAAACAATGGATCATAAATATGGTGCAGTTGATGTACAAAATATATTTTGCGGTACTCAACCATTAATTAATAAAAGAGGTAGAGCTACGCTGCATTGCTATCAAATTGGTCCGGTACGTCCGGAGAGGTCACATGACACAGATCTGCCGCGTTTCGTGTGGTTTGTTTGTGTGTGGCCTTCGTGTGGTTTGTTTGTGTGTGGAGGAGAAAAGGAGCAGGTAAAGGAGGACAATGCATACAATAATGCGGGTGTTTATGGATCTCGGTAGTCGTCAAAAGGCTCAGATTTCTCGTTCGCCCCCCTATACTATATAACAAAATTGTTTCATTCCTGAAATCTCAATTAGAAAAATATCTTACATTACACTGTCCGTTGCCTAAGTAATGATTTCGTATTTTGATATGATGATTCAGAAATTTTCAGTTTTGTTCCATGATTTGTACCGTTTAATTATTTTTGGCATAATTTAAGGTTCCAGGCCAACTGCAAGTACCCACTAGGTTTTAGTTTTCGTGCAATCCCCTAGAAAATATGTACATATACGGCTGTATATTTCGATGGCATTAAATAATGAGTATGGATTTTTTAACACTCAGGAATTTGCAGACTTTAGTGTTAAACGTAAATTTCACCTTGATCCTTTTACTGGTTCCCAAAAGTTCTCGACGGGTGTCTAGACTCGGAGACCGTTGGACGGACGTTTAAAAAATATGCCAGTTCGACGCACTCATGTTTTTATTTCAATAAACAATTGTCGTGTTCATTTCCACCCTATGATCTTGAATTATCAAAACGCGGTTCTCAAGTAATTGCACCATAAATTAAAAAACGAGCTGCCGGTACAAAGTTTGCTTTCGTTACCATGACATTTTGATGTGAACTCTGACTTATTAATAACGCCAACTCAACTGCACGACAAGGGAATACATTACCAATCACATTTGTAGACTAAACGAGTAATGCGAGTAGGTGAGCCCACTCATTTATTCTATTTTTTATATTATTCAAAGTCTGAGATACGTCTCGATGGTGCCGCTCGCATATTTTGAAAAACTTTGTGTACTATATATGTACATCTAAAAATGTATAATTCCTTTTTTTATGTACATCGCCCATAGACTTCCACATATTCCATTCCAACGGACCATTTTATTATCTTTGTAGACAAAGTTGAAAGATGAGCTAATTACTAACACGAGAAGTAAAATAACTAAATATTTTTTCTTTATTTTATTTAAGGTCGTTTCTAACAAGTCAGGTCCTTAACGATCACGGTTCATCTGAAATATATTTGTACAACTTAATAATTTTAATAAAGTCTAGTATATAGGGAACATATTCCCTCCTCCAACTAAGCAATCCTTCATAATATTAGGAACGCTACATTTAATCCTTCCGTCGTTGAGGGATGTCCACTCCACTAACAATTATGACACTCCTAGGTCCAGCCCACATTTATGACATTGATTTCTTTCCGCGTATTATCAATGCGAAGCCTAGTGATGACCGTCTGGTTTGCCCTGCAAGAAAAGGATGTATATCGAAAATATAATTTCTTATAGCAATTAATTTGCTTTTATATCCTGGTATCCAATTTTTGTTCCAACTCTTTCTAATTTCCAGTTACTGGTTTATCTATCTGTCAACTAATGTAGTATTAGTTGCATTTTAGCATAATTATTGTTCCATGTATTTTATTATTCATTGGCATTAAATCTATTTGGTAAGTTACACAACATTTCCTTCTTATTAAATAAAATATCTTTGACAAGACGCCATTTAAAAATTCCATGTTATAATGATAAGTAGCAGAAGATCGGTCGTCCTAGCGTTCATTGAAAGAGGCCTATATCCAACAGTGGACCGATAAGGTCTGACAATAATAACAATGAATGAAAAGTATACAGGCAAGTATCACTTTCATAATTAAGTTGTACCTCTTACTTAAATCCTTCAAATCATTTACGTTTAAAGCATATCAAAGTCACATTCGACAAAAAACTTTCTGGATCTACTAACACATAAAAGGTCCTTCTCTAGGGCGTTGTGTCCCATTCAAACGATTAGTGTCAATCAGTGATGAAAGGTCATTATGACCTGGTCTTCTGGCCCTCCCATGACCTCACCTCGCGCATTAAATTTCCCGCGGCGCCGTATTATTTAACTCCGGCACAATTACCGTGGGCAGACCGTAGGCGACACTTAACACTTGTTATTGTGTTGACATATTGGTAGCACAGAGAAAATAGATGTTTGAAATAACAAAAAGTAGCATAGCGCTGAAAATTGGGGGAGGATTACACCAAAATATAAAGCATTAATTCATTGACTAACTTCAGGATGAGCGCACGGAGAATATTTCCAGGTTATAAGGGGATATTTAAAAAGTTCATACTTGAGTTTGTCATGAAACTGGGGTTAAAGGGTTGTATAAATTCACTTTGTAGATAGCAAAACGAATACGTTGAGGACTGTACTTACAAGAGATGACATATCAGCTGCGGAAGTGAGAACACATATCTAAAATTAAATGAAATTTTAAATTATAGCTCGTAGGAAAAGAAACGTTAGAACAGTTTATGATCGTCAACCAGAATTGTAAAAAATCGAACAAATTGCAGAACAAGGCAGGTAATGATCCCATGTAAACAATAAAACAAAAAAGATTGCTTAAGTAGTAAATATCTGAAGATATGGGCACTGCATGATACCGATAGAAACTTGCAACAACTTTTGTAGGTAGCCGTATAGTTAGAATTTCAAAAACAATTAGACCAAATTTTAGGTACCTATTTTTTACATATTCGGAATCAGAATGAAGTATTAATATATAGAGTACTAGCTGACCCGCCAAACATTGTTTTGTCATAAAAAATCTAGGTAATGTGTAGTGTGCGTTTGTGTGTGTATGTCTATGTGTTAAGAGTGAACAACCATTATGAACATGAAAAATAGATAGTAGCCGATTCTCCGTCCTACCGAATATGCATATAAAATTTGGTAATCGCCGGTAAAGCCATTAGTAAGGTAACTAGCATTGCGACATGAGAATTTTATATATAAAGTATGTACACTGTTACATAATATAATGTGCCAATATACTCCATAGCTCAAGCCGAGTCGTGGGGGCTCATAGGCTCGTAGCCCGAGGTGAACCCTTACACCTTGGTTGAAGCCAATTGAACCGAGGAGGCCGCTCTTCGTACCCCTTTTATAAGAAAAGGGAACTGAAAATTAGGAGGAGGTGGTGCATGGGTAAGGCGCGAGGATGCTCACCCTAATACTGAATAGCCATCGACGTGCCGTGATGACTTATAGTGCCGGGGCGTCTCACTAATACTGAATAGCCATCGACGTGCCGTGATGACTTATAGTGCCGGGGCGTCTCACTAATGGGGGCACGATGGCACTCGCGGTGATTTCAGTGCTTGTTCGGCCCTATATGTGCCGCAAGCCCCACACCACCGCGCTCGTGGTTCCGCGGTAACGCGTCAATGCGTCCCGCCGTGTTATAAAAAAAAAAGGAACCACAGATGTTTGTAGCGCCAAAACATAGCATATCACTTTAAACTGCTATTCTGTAAGCACTACTTATGGTATCCGAGTAGTAGGTATTATAAATATCCGATCCGAAATGAGCGATCCGCGCCGGCTTCGTACGTGAATATGAACGGCCAAATTATACACCATGAAACCTTCCTCTTCAAGCATTAAAATCTTATGAAAATCCGTTCGGTAGATTTGTGAAAATATACTACGTACAGACAGATAGCTTATTGGGACTGTGATTTATATAGTGTCAGCGACTAGCCCTTGCTCACTTCATTATATATTTGAGGACCCGCGTCATTCATAATCTGGTTCGTGCTATATGAATTTTTCTTTGTGAGTGTTTGCCTCCTATATAGACAAATTTGAAGTGTTACTAAAAACAATAAGCCATTTGAACTGAGAACGATTTAAACATTACGTAAGCGCTTTAACTATGTGTCAGTTCAATTGTCGTTTCAATTAAAAACAATAATTATATAGTAGTGATCCAACTGTCGCAGACGTTTTTATGTTCTTTATAGTTATCAATTTGCTTAGGTTGTTCAAGAAAAAAAGATAGATATTATTATAGACCATCAATATTACTATATTCTTTAATGATCATCTGTGGATTAAATATTGCACCTTGAGCAGAATGTAATGCATATTAATTTGTAGGTTTTTACTGATATAAAATCAGCGTGTAATAATGAATAAACTAACGTACGTGTTTAGCACTGTATTTGATCTTTTTTTGTACACTTAACCGAAAGGCCATTTCATCGTTTGGTCAAACCCTTTCTTCTAGGCGGATAAAATACACGAAATTCATAATTCCACACCAGCGTAATGCGTGTATGAACTACTTACAATGTATTGCCCTCAATGTAACGTTTTACAGAATTACTTTACATTTCACTAGCGATCCGCCACGGCTTCTCCCATGAATAACAGGAGCCGGGTCATTACAGTAACGAAATATACACATAAAATCTTAAAAATGGCATGTAATTCCTTTCCGAAGATTTACAGAAGGACTGGAATTTTGTTTTATAAGATATATTTTATATTTTTATATAAGATATATTTTATAAGATATATTAGAAAATGTTAATATCCCGCGTTACGTACCTGTTTTGCTACGTGTTTGGTTTATACATTAACTTCTTTATGTAAATGAAACAACGACTTGTCTTAACTCTTGATTACAAAGAGGAGTTAGTGCAGTTTTGTTTAATCGCACTTGGAGTTGTCGGTGTTTATTCAATGACACTGTTGCAGGTGGCGTTTCACAACTACTTTATACTTTTTAATGAAAATTGTAACTGCCAGCAAACACTTCATAATTCGTTTGAAATAGAAACAATAGCGCGAAAATTGTTGTAGATAGTAATAATATAAAACTGCAGAGTCTCTTTACATGTTTGTTTTTTAAACGCGTTAATCTCAGGAACTACAAACTGAAATGAATAATTAATTTCGTGTTGAATAGATCTTTTACCGAGGAAGGCTACAATGATATGTACCATGATACATGTCAGAGTGTCAGCGTGTACTATAGATATGAGACTAAAAATATAAGATCGATGGAAAATATTTGACAATCACTTTGGTATATTTGTTGAGTGTCTCGTGTTCACCCTTTCGTGGCGAGGCGGCGCGCGGTTCGTCAACGTATGTCCCTGACATTTGGCCCCCCGCCTACTAAAAGGTGCTTCCATTATGAAACAATTTTATAATACGGTTGTATCAGTTTGATGTTGTCAAATATATAAACAGTAAATAATGGAAGCAAATGTAAGAAAAGATTATCAGCAACCGAACAAATTTGCCGCACTTACATCGGCTATTATAATAATATACAATAGGGCGAGAACAAGTTCTGTTAAATTGTAAATACGATATGCATTAAAGTTTCCGAAAGCATTTAATATTTTATGTCATAAATTAAAGCCTAGTTGAACTGATTTAACGAATTAACCACTACGTCAGCAGGTTGCGCTTGTCAGCAAATTAACCACTACGTCAGCAGGTTGCGCTTGTTAGCAAATTCTATTTCTATTATTCATCATCACTTGTGTATATTAGTCTCTTGTTCCTCATTAAATATCAAATGGCATTAATCTTCTTACAGTATGCGGAGGTTTAGTTAGCCGATTCTATTCGATTAGATTCAATTAATGATTTAATGAAGGCGGAACATAAAAGTTTATTAACATAAGTGAACAAGCACTTATGTTAATAAACTTTTATGTAACTAACAAAACTAACAAAAAACGTAAAAATGATCGAAGGGCATTGCGTACGTAAAATAGAGCAGGCTATTCCTACGCGCTTAACTTATAAAAATATTAAATGAAACACTGTGCGTGCGATGGGGAAAATCGATTGCTGAGTGTGACCGCTCCCTTACCGCAGCGTTATGATAGCATGCAAAATTTGTACGCCATTTTACGAAAAAATTATATAGTATACGTTATTAAATACAACAATTTGTTTCATTTTAAAACATTGAAACAAAATATACGGACTAAAAGCTATTTGAGTTTTAAATGAACACAATTAATGGGAACAAAATTTCGATAAAGTATCCAATTTTAATTCCTTTTAATATTTTTATGATATAAACTAAAAAAAAATTGTGTGTTGTTAGGCTTAGCATCAGCATAGTGACATAATAATGAACATAGTCAAAAGAAATTAGGAGAGTGTCATTCGATTCTCAATTGATGAATTTATCGATGTTTAACAATCGATGTGACGAAGAGGACAAGAACTTGGAACCTAAACCGGACTAAACTGAACTTACTATTAAAATTTTGACTAGGTTCATAGTTACATGATTTAAACGTTAACAAAAATAAAAGTATAATTATCAATTATCATTTCTGTAAAAGTAACATACTTTTCGCAAAAAAAAAAAAATTGCCTGGTAGCCTATGTAAAAGATATAAACACACAAGAAACATTGGCAGAACTGTTGAAATATTTTAAGACTATATCGAGTTGTATTGATGTCTAAAATAGCTCATACCAGGTTATCCAAAGGGTGATTCCTAATTAATTTGGACGTTGTCCAAGACGATATTTTAGCTCTACCCGTCTATAATGCACATAAATTAGCTTTTGACCTAGTTTTATGAGATACGTTTTGATGGTTTTTACCTTGTTATTTTCTATTTATTAGAGAATTTATTGTATCATTGATCTGCTCTATTATTCATCATACGCGCCTTCACTTTCCCTAGGCGAGAACCAGTGGAGTGTGGGGTTCTAAAGTCATCTTCTATGATCTCCTGCTACTCGAGTCCATTCGGCTAATCGGCTAATGCACGCACCGGCTAATGCGCGGAGATCGTCCTCCTACCTGGTGAATGGTCGACCAACACTTCGTTTACCTAAACGCGCCCTCCACTCCAGAATCTTAATGGCCCATCTGCCATATGATCATCTGAGTATATGACCATCCCATTGCCATTTCAGCGACCTTGTTCGTGACGTGAGATCGGATACTTTATTTCCCTGCCTTATGTCTTCGTAACGAATTCTGTCGGACGGAGAAACATCCAACATAGCACGTTCAATAGCCCGTTGACCCACCGCAAACTTGCGGACCAGTCTTAAATTAAGAGTCCATGTTTCCACCCCGTAGGTCATCACGGAGAGAACGCATTGGTTGAAGACTTTCGTCTTCAAACTCTGCGGTATGGGCGACGTGAAAATGTGACGAAGCTTCCGGAATGCTGACTGAATCCTTTTATTGGCTTACGTATTCTTCTACGACTTTGAAAATAGCGCTATCGACGTATACCGGCCTAGGGAGAACGTGTTCGTTGAACATGTCTTTTTCTTGTACAAGTTCATCCTAAGGCCAATGCATAGTCTTCATTTAGGCTGTGCAACGTTTCCTACAAGCTCTCCAACGATTCGGCCAACACAACGATATCGTCAAAAAGACGAAGGTACTCGTCGTTAACATTTATGCCGCATTATGCTCAGTTTAAAGTCCTAAAGACGTTCTCCAAAGCATTAGTGAACAGTTTCGGGAAAATAACATCCCTCTGTCGCACTACTCGATGAAATTGGATTGGACTTGTTCGACCTCCCGGAAACAGAACGGGCTTTATGTCATATAATTCCCTCAATAATTCGACGTATCATTAACCGACCCGATATCGCCGTAAAGCTTCCAGAACAGCCCAGGCTTCGAGAGCGTCAAAAGTTTTTTCAAAGTCCACAAAGGCAAGGCACGGCGGGTGATTATACTCTTTTTTATAGTATAAGGGCAAACTAGCAATCGGAGCCCTTTGACAACTACCGCCGCCCATGAACATCGACATCATCATTATGCCGATGCGTTCCCCTCCCCCTCCCTCCAATGGGCCACCAGCTACTTACACACTACACGTTGTACCGAAGATGTCAATTTACGGTGGTATTATGTGAGGGAGAGGTACTCCCCGGCCAAGCGGGTCCGTTTTCGTTGCATTGTAGGATGTAGTGTCATGTACTCATGTGTCTTTTTTACAACTTGCCTTACAGTAAATTGTGGTCCATAGTGCTAAATTCGTCTGCGAAACCCAACCGCCCCCTTTAAGCTGTGTCAGAGCCACAGACTAATCACGCAGACGTTCGACTGATCGTCTGACGAATGTCTTGTTGGGTTTGTATGCGGATCGTTGTTCAGGACATCGGGATTAGTAGCGTACGACATACACAACTTGCTATAGAAAGCTTCGAGCTCATATAAGATCCCAGGCTTTGAAGAAACGGTAACCCCAGAATCAGTCCTAACCTTTATCAGATGACTTCTTTCAAGCTTCTCAGCTTTTTTTATAATATATATATATATATATATATATATATATACGTCAGGCCGGTCAGACTGTAGAAGCAAGGAATATAGAAATCTACAAACACACATGCTCGGCAAACATTACCCTCATTCTGACGTAGCCGGTAATGTTAAAAGGAACAAAAGTGACCTCCGCGGTTGCCACTGCATCTTTCAGATCGATCTGTCTTAGTGTATTAGGTTATAAACCACCTAGCTTGTGATTAATATTCCTTGTTTTACTCGTGAGTAATCTATAATTTTTTTATAGCGTCAATCAAATCAGCTGGTTGTCATATTGTAGGATGCCACTCCTTAATTTTTTATAGCGTAGAGGAGAATTTAGCAGTCGGGTCATGGAATGGTATGTGTTTAACTATGCTCAAAGATACCCGCAACACCAGTGCGGGAGTTTAATTGTAATCTAATTCCTTTTTTACTCAATTTACATGTTGGCTACCCCGGTTCATAGAAGCCTGACCTATGGCTGTGCCGTTACTATGAGTGAGTGAAAGATGTGTCAGTTGTCTATTCGGTTGTGTTGCAATAAAGACTATAGGCTATAGGCTACATGCAATGACGCTACGTCTAATAGGGCCGGAATTGTGCGGGTGAAACCGTGGGGTAATGCTAGCTGAAATATAAAGATACAGGCATACAAGCGATCGGTGAGCTTGAATGCCTGTATCTTTATCTACAAAACAGGGAGTTGTGTCTGTTTCGTGTATGAGACTTCAAAGTACACCACAAAGGCGATTGATTTGCTGTATAATGGTAGTCATTTTTTTTATAGTAAAAGGTGGCAAACGAGTAAGCGGAGCCTCTTTTACGGCTGCCGACGCCCATGGACCTCCACATAATTACTGTACCGATGCGTTGACCTTCTTTCATTCACCACCCCCGAAGGGCTACTCACAAACCGCACGTATTGCGATACCGGACATGTCACTTTGCGTCGGTATCATGTGAGCGAGAGGTACCGCCCCGGTCCTGTCATACCGCAGGCATTTGTTTTGTACCGTACAGAAAACAACGGAGCATCATCACAAGAAACACAAACGCGTTCCAATTATTTCTTGCTTTTCTGTAATGATGGGTGGCTGGATTGAAACAAGTTGCAAAGGGAAATATTTTACTAAAACAAATTATTTGCTATCGATTAATATCATTTTTAAAACTTTATCTGCAAAATTACTATTACCTCAATTGAAGTTTTCCATTCAAAGTAGAAAACAAGCCCTGAAAGTTTACGACTTTCTGCACAACATAGATTTGTAAATGTAAAGCAATATGTTTACAATCTGATAATATACTCACAATCCAAACGAATTAGTCTTTTTCAAAATAGAATTCTTATAAGTGGCAAAGATTTTTTTTTTGGATGTCAAAGTAAAATTCTACCACTGGTTCAACCCTAATCTATAAAGGCCGACGAAACAAACCAATTTGAGCCCTTGAATCGTTAAAGACGATGCATTGTTGATTAGTATTTTATAATGCTAAATAATTAAATTTGCATTGACTTTATTATGTTTAGCATAATAAAATTTATATATGCTAACTGTTTAACCGTCAATGTTATTTGAAGTTATTCCTATAACATGTTATTGGTTTCGTCCGCGTTGTGACTTTGATGTTAATAATGCCAAACGTAATATCCAAATAGTATACTACGTTTATTATTATTGTGTAATTACCGTAAGATACAAAAGCTAGTTAAACTGAACTTTCTTGGAGATGCTGCGATAGCATAGAAATTAAAAACTGAAATGTCATTTTACCCTCGTCTAAGTAGGTGCTCCTTTTTAGGGTACGATAAGGAAAAAAGGGAACCATCCGCAACGGAATCTTGTTTTTACTACAGAAAACCCTGAAAAAATCGTACTTGTAAGTGTGCTCATATTTTATGTCGGATCGCACTAAAACAAAACCTACGGGGTAATTGCTGTTGAAATGGAGAAGCAGGACTTTTGTTACTTATTATAAATACCGTGCCCGGAGTTTGGTAGGAAGAGGTAGTGCCATGCTGCATAAGGGGAGGTAGTGCCATGCATAGCGCATGACACTACACCCTCTTGTGTAACGGAATTGGGCCGGCACGACCGGCGATACCTCCCCGGTACCCCTGTCGCTCACATAATACCGCCGGAAAGTGACATCATCAGTGTCGCGTTTCGTATGGTTTGTGAAAAGTGAAAAGCCCGGTGGCCCATGGGAGGTGCAGGGGGAGAAGGAAGGCAACGCATCTGCATAGTAGTTATGTGAATGTTCATGGGCGTCGGTAGTCGAAAAAAGGCTCCGTTTGCTCGTTTGCCCCCCATCCTATAATAAAAAAATATTGGACTAGACCTTAAAGTTGCATTACGCATCACATTTCCGTTGCTCGTTTAATCAACATCATTATCATCGTCACCAGCCCGGGGACGTGTTATACTACACATTGGTATCCTCTTAGGAGTGCTACAGGTCACGGTCTCGAGACACTTGCATCCAGCAATATTCCACGATTTAGCCAAGTAGTCAGTGCAACACCCATGGGGCCTACTTATTTGCTAAACAAGGCCACACAAACACTACAACTTCTGTTCTTCTGTTCACTCTAGAAGATTTTCTTTTCTTCCCCTTCCACAGATCATAGAGTATGTGGCTCGTGTAACAAGTCTTTCACAAAACAACGTATCATAGGACACGATCTTAAATAGGATTAGATGTAATAGAAGTTAGCCTCGCACTAAATGGAATCGGAGTAGACTCTAGCTGGTCATTTCTAGATTTATAATTAGCTCATGAGTTGTGCATGTATAACACGCAACACGGGCCCTTTTTACTCCACCTATTTGTCAAGGTTTACTCACGAATGTCAGTGTACTCTACCACGTATTGATGACCTACCTGCCAAGACTTTGAAGATTTGTTGACCTACCAACGGCCAGTCATGATCCTCTGTATGAGATATTCAGTCACGTCAGCGAGCTGCCTTCGTCACCAGAGTCGGGTGATGAGGGACATCGGGGCCTCTCTGGTCACGACAATAATAGTTAAATTAGCTCTTAAAACTCTGTTACGTCATGAATAACTTCGCCCAGATTTCGAAGAGTGGGAAGAGGGGGTCCCTTTTGATCCCAAACCTAGTCTCGTCGCCCGACGAGTGCTTCTATCAAACCTATGTATTGGGTTTTTCATCGCTTCCACAGCATTTCGTTTTGATTTTGTGTTGAGTTGAATTGTTGACAGACCAAGACATGAATTCTTGAACGATCAAGAGTTGAATTGTTAACCGACCAAGAATTTTATAGAACTACGATTTTTTACGTTCCACAGTATTCATTGAATTGTCCATACACCTTAAAAGTTTGATTCGGCTGCATTGTAGCATTAGCATCATCTCTTTCTAAATGTTATTATAAGCTCCTTGACAAACTCCCTACTATGATATGCCCATGTGATGCGGTTTGGTATTCTAAATTCAAATATAAATGAATAGCCAGCCAATAAAACTGCCAGGTTACTAAATTAATATTATCGAAAAAGCAGGTCTACAGCAAGAGATAGTGATGTACCTCTCGCTCACATGATTCCGTCGTAAAGTAACAGCTATGCTGCCGTGTTCCGTGCAGTTTGTGAGTAGCCTGCAGCCCATTGGAGGGGAGGAGGAAAGAAAGCGTAGGGTGCCGTCAAAACGCTCCGGTTGCTCGTCTGGCCTCCTATACTATAAAGGTTCCAGCTAGTTGGTTTCTAATTAATTCTAGACGTTCTTTCTGGTAATTCTAGACTCGGTTGTTTTTCATATCAGCGACAGTTTGACATGTTAGGAAACATTAAATTGGAATTATAAACTTGCATCAATGACAATCTAAACGCGAAGGAAGCCTTCAAATGTGCGTGTATGTCTTGATGTCTAAAATTTACGCGAATGTTACTTATTACAATAAAAGTACTTTGTCATCTAAGTCCACCCGTGACCATGGTTGCTGTAAAGCTTCTAAAAAGTCAGGCTAGTTAAATAATTAAATAAACCGCGATAAAATCTATAAAAAATCTGTTTATTGTTACTAGTAGGGAGGATCTCAAAGTTCGTGGCCTAACCTACATAGAGCTATGACATCTTTTTAAATCTACCGTCATTTGTTAGTATGTCTCATATTGATTTATTGTGCGCAGTTTCATTCCGATACTGCACAATATAAATTTTCTGTGATTATTTGTTTGAAGCAATCTGACGCAATTTTCAATAATGGAGAAAATTGAACACCGTGCACTCATTAAGTACCTCAATAAAAAAGGCCTATCACCCAAAGACAACCATCAAGATATGGTGAGTACTTTGGGGGAGTCTGCTCCATCGCATTCCAGTGTCAAGAATTGAGCAGCTGAGTTTAAGCGCGGCCGTAAGAGCATTAAAGATGATCCTAGGAGTGGAAAGCCTACATCCTCTACCACGAAAGAAAACATCGATTAAATTTGTGATCTCGTACTGGGTGACCGACGTTTGACCATTGGTAAGATAGCTGAGATAACAAACATTGGTTATGGCCTGGTGCAACACATAATAACGGAAGAGTTGGGGTTCCATAAGGTTTCTGCTCGCTGGGTCCCGAGGTTGCTTTCAGCTGAACAAAAACGAGTTCGATACCCAATTTCGCGAGACTGTTTGGAACTTTTAGAGACTGATCCCGAGGTCTTTTTGTTTAGATTTGTTACCATAGATGAAAGCTGGGTTCACCACCATACTCCTGAATCAAAGCAACAATCCAAACAGTGCAAAAGATCAGACTCTACTACACCGAAAAAGGCTAAGGTTGTTTTATCGACTAACAAAGGCTTTTGTTTTTTGGGATGCGAAGGGCATTATTTTTGTAGATTATTTACCGAAAGGTCAAACTATAAATTCTAGTTATTATTGTAATCTTTACGAAGACTCCGGGAAGAAATAAAAGAAAAAAGGCCGGGAATGTTGCGTAAGAAACTTTTGTTTCATCAAGACAATGCACGTGTTCACACTTCGGTTGAAACAATGTCTGTAATTCATGGTTGTGGCTACGAATTGCTGCCCCACTCACCTTATTCGATTCGATTAGGATTTAGCCCCCTCGAGATTATCCTTTATTTCCAAATTTAAAAAACCATTTGGGTGGCTCGAAATTTTCGACCAAAGATGAGGTGATAGTCGCAATAAACGATTATTTCGCCGACCTTCCGGAATCTTTTTTTTTTTCGAGGGGATAAACAAGTTGCAGGTCAGGTGGAAGAAGTGTGTTGAACTAGGTGGAGACTATGTCCAAAAATAAAAATAAATTTAAATCCACTTTTCTTTCATTTTCTTGGTCGGGCTTAGAACTTTTAGATCCACCCTCGTAGTATGTTACTGTAGATTGTGTGTTTTTTATACCTTGTATAATTATAGTTCGAATCTGAGATTAGACACGACAATAACGACGTCACGGAATATGTGAATTAGCGTACAAGTTTCTGTGCTTTGGTCAACGTTGACAACATGAAGTTGTAATAGTTCACCACTATTATCAAATAGCCACTAGCTATATAGTAATCTGAAAGAGCCATATAGAAAATATACATAAACATTTAGAAATATAGATATAGATATATGTTACGGAATAAAACGTTTTTCATTTTTCATATACAAAGGCGAGGGGCCGTCTTGGCAAGTAGAGAAGGAAGATGAGAATACACAACTATCTTTGTCTATGTAGTCTCTCGAGTGCATTGCACTGAGAGATATGAATGAAATAATAGAGACAGACAGCGAACCACCTTTACTGTCTCTTTCGACTAGGAACCTAGGACCTAGAAGTCCGTGTTTTTGGGCTGACTTCTACACTCTATCTATGAAAACAGCACAGAACGGAGCTTATTATTATAAATTCCTTGTATATTCATATTATTGTGTACCTGTATTCTTTATATTATAGGGGCAAACGAGCAACTGGAGCCTTTCAACCATCGACATCCATAGACATCCGCATTATTGTCATACAGATGCGTTACTCTCCTTTCCACCTCCCTTTCAATTGGCCACCGGTAATGTGTTTGCTTGGTTCTGTGTGTGTCTTGTATGTCATTCAACTACTCTTAATAAATATTAAGAGTATGAAATTATTAAGTAGATTATGTGTGAGAAAGGGTATGGAGTTACAGGTTTACCTTCTGGTGACAGGGAGTGGCGGTGCTCAACTTCCCGATGTATTTCATGAGGAGGGATTGGCTGAGTGGTATCCGGAGCAGAGTTTATGCTGAGAGCATATCGGTTAGAATCTCCGCCCCTTCCCTGTCGTCCGTTGCTATAAATGGTGATGAGAGGATGTACAGGACGGATGAACGCAGGCACGATTAGCCGGTTATCGTATCCCCGTCAACAACTACTTCAGTTGATCTAGAAGAAAATCCGTAATAGTTTCTTGAGTTTTGTATGAAAAGTAACGCTTACGTCTCGGAACTGAGCGATGCCTGCCTCTCCCAGCTCGTACATGGACACGTAGGCGGCTTCCGGCTGCACGAACAGCTGGCAGAGCACCATCTCCTCGCTCCTGAACATTGTTCCGATCGGCCCGGGATCTGCAATACAATTTTATGCTTTTTTATATTGTCCTGCTGTTTTTATTGTATTTTGTGATAGTTTTTATTTATTTTTTCTAGATTGTTACATTAACAAATTATGCACCAGAACCCTAACAGACAAAGCTCTCTGCATGGGTGAAAAGAAAGCATCATTTTAGTAGACCTTTGATGAAAATCGATCAATTAAACTTAGATAGCTTTTTGGAACGTTGTTTTATTATCAAAAACTAAACAGTTTTGAGTTTAATATAAGTGAAAGTTACCTTATAAATATATTATCTAGTCTTATCGTCTATACTATTTCTTTTGCTTCTGTTGCCGCCTTCTAAGAAGGCTCTTTTGGTATCTACTCTGGTTTCGGCTGGTCAGATTTGAGATCAAATATCCGTATCGTATCGTACAGATTACACTAACGTCGACAAATCGCCTTTTCAAATGTCTCAGCTTGTAAGTGTAAATGTTTCACTATGTAAATGTCTGGCTAGCATGTCATTATTCGGCTAGCATGTCAATATCCGACTAGCATGTCAATATCTGCCTAATCAAATGTTATATTATTTTAAGAATAATTGAAAAACAAAAGCTCGAATGTTGTATCTAGTGTCCTCAGTAATGCAGTTACAATTCGCCAATGCGATCAGTCACTAGAAAACATAGTCTCCCTTCTGGCCCAGTTAATTGAAAGGATCCCAGCATATACAATCCCTACATACTATTAATATTTACTAGTTACATATAACGACGAACAACGACGTTGTATTTTAAATGCAGAGACACCGTGGATTATAGCCTGTTCTCGATAAAATATCTAAATGTTTGCTCGCTATTTATTATTACGCATACAGTTCTGTATAGAATACTTTGTATTAATATAGACGCCCTTAATTGTTGATACAGGTATTTTAGGTCACAGCACGGAATCTGTTTAATGTAATTGCATGTATTATACTACACTCTTGTTCAATAACCCCATTTATATATAGGTAACTTGAGTCTCACTTACAAATTATAGTTTTTAATATTATTACGAGACTGTGTCAGAGGTATGTATGTACACGGTGTGGCGTATATACGTATGTAAAAAAAGACAGATTTGGGTGCAAATTCGTGATTGTCAATTTTTTAGCTAAT
>JAFELO010000073.1:6833-25018 GCA_017140195.1 Eumaeus atala
ATAGTGCTGTTATTCTGTTTTCTGAATACTGAGGTATTTTAATTGCATATCTATTGTTTTATTAGTTAACTCTCTATATAAATATATAATATATGCAACTTGAACACGAAACTACTGCACGCCATGCATTAGTGCATATTCATACGTAATCATGACACTGAGGGATTTACACCAGTTATACACATTTAGGCCGTAATGCAGGAGACCGATGGCGCTAAGCGTCCGCGTATGGAAACTACGTTATGCTCTTTGTTCCACTTAGCGACTAATATTTTGTGGTGGGTAAAATCAACAAGGTTACGTATAAATAAACCAAATTGGCATGGAAAAAAATCGGAGAGTTTTCAGGATGGAAATGAAAATCACACAATATTTTGTTTTTGTGTAAGTTTTAGGAACGCGAACGTAATCTTTTTTTTTAATATTTAGGGGGCAAACGAATAGGTGATAAGTATTTAGCGCCACCCGTAGACACCTACAGAACCCGAGGTAGTGCACGCGCTTTGTCGGCCTTTGAGATATGATTTGTAATAATAAAATAATCCTGCGAGTGGTTTCTAGATACAGCAACTGCAAGGACCATATTAAGTGCCCCACTTGTCAGTCCAGTTACAATACCTACAATGAACACGTAGTTTGCATATCAACATGTATCACAGTAAATATTGGATATCTACATCGATAGTAGGATATTAGATATACCTATGTACGAGTAGATGTCACGAAATGATCGTTAGAGCCCGCATTCAAGGTGCAGGATATATATTCTCACGCATGCCATTGGACGCGCATGTGATAACTGCTATTTAGCCGCTACAGTAAAAGACTGGTGTAGAAGAACACAATGTTTTAATCCCTACATTGCCCTTGCTTCTCACCATGCAATGAAATCCATTCCGCTCGCTTACTGAGACACTCTCGGGCAGACGGATAGATGTACTCCAAAGTCACTTTTTTTTAATCAGATGTTTATTAGACGTTGATTGGTACTAAAAGCTACACCGTGTCTCTATTGCGATGCAAGAAAACATTGCGAAGACTTCTCACCGACAGTATTAGAATCTTAGAAAAGAATAAAGCCAAAAGTTCGTAAATCTACAAAGTAAGAGGAGTTATGCCAAATAATATCTCCATTGCGCCGGTACAACTGTAGAGATTATCAGCTACCATCATCATTATCACATTTCGCTCACATGCTCACACCGAAGTTTCCATGTCCATTTTTAGTATTTTTTGTAATAGCGGCAAACAGAAATACCTAATCTGTGAAAATGAGAACTATTAATGTTTAAGCTATTATTGTTCTTATGATACAGCCTAGTGACAGACATATGGATATACCGGGAGACGGAAAGCAGAGTCTTAGTGATAGGGCCCTTGTTCTTGCTATTCGGAAACAAAACACAAAATGTCTTTTTTTTTAGAAACAAAAGGAAACCATAAACTTATTATATCCACAAAAGGAAAACATACAAGTCGTCTATTGTCTATTGTTATACGTTTGTAAAGGTCGACCAACAAATTATTTGACATTGGTCGGACATTTATATTTATATCCGAGTGTTCATAATTGAATATCCTAATATGAATGAAACATGATAATTCCTACAAATTTGAGGTGTTAATCTAAGACCGAATTTCATCTTAATTGGAATATTGTAAAGGAAATTTACATAATATTCCGAGAAAACATTTTAGGAATGTATTTTGATTGATATTAACATTGTTTTTTAGGTATTTTCACGAGTTCAGCTTTGAGCTTTGAAATTTGGTTGGTAAAATATAATTAAAAATCGCTTTCTCTTCTTGATCGAATGTCAAGATATAAATCTTCTTTATATGAGAAATGAAACTTTGTTCGGACAAAGGATTAATGAGTATAGACACTCGCATGTCATTAGACAATTTAGCTGTTAATTTGCTTCCTTTCCAAAATGAAACTGACTAAGTGGTAGTCTGACTACAATTCGCGTGACTGGGAGAAGCGAGCATGACAACTTACAAAATTGCGAACTTTGCATCCACACATAACAATTTATTTTATATGATATTTCATAAAACAAATTTAAGTTTGTTACTATCTATTTTTTTTTATGTAACTATAAATCTAAGTTTGGGTATTCCCTATCTGCTTTGTATTTTAAAGTATAAGGGGGAAACTTGTAGTTTGCAGTTAGAGCCTTTTGATGACTAATGGTCGACGTCGCATATACGTTGTACAGGATGGTTATCTTCCTGCTTTCTTCACGGGCCACATGAAAGCCCACATGCCGCAAAACGGGAGAGAATAGTTGTTACTTTAAAGCGGCATCGTATGGGTGAGATAAACCTCCTTGTCGTGCTGGCCCAATTTGCAATGCAGCACAGTGGTTAAATTATTTTTTTCCTAAGTCTCAATGTAATAACAGTTCACTAGCAACATAAAAAATATTTGTTTACTTCACAGTGAGAAATAGTTGAGTAATTTTTTTTTTATTATCTTTTTGACTTGATACAGACTAGTGTTTTAGGAAGAGATCGTGCCATGCTGCATAGGAGGAGGTACTGCCACCCACCATGGTTCAAGCCTTATCGTGGCGGTGGGGTTTGGTAGCCTGGGGTGAACCCAGGCGAAGCCAATTGTACCGAGGGGGATTTTTACACCCCCTTATAGGAGGAGGGGGCTTAAAGATCAAGGGGAGGAATCGCTCTCGGTACCCTTATTAGAAGAATAGGAGACCTAAGAGCAACAGGAGGTGGCGTATTTGCGCACGGGACAAGGGACGACGTTGGGAACCTTACCCCATTGCACGGTCTCAAGGTCGTTGGCGTTGTCCTGTAGGGCTGCGCAACCCCGACTGTGGAGGTGGAGTTGGTTCTTTAGGGTGCTGACTAACCGTCGAGGTGCCCTGGTTATTGTTGTTCCGCGGCACCTCACCGAGGTTTTTGTGGGTAATCGGCACTATCATGTGCCGCGAGTCCCACACACCACTGGACGGGGTCCAGTGGATGGAGACCCAGGGCCGGTGAAGGCGCGTAAATGCATTTCCCCGCGTCAACAAAAAAAAAAAGAAGGAGGTACTGCCAATTCTTTTTTATTTTCTTTTTGACGAGATAGAGGTTAGTGTCTCTTGTGCTAAATCTTCCTATGTAACGGAACTGGGCTGGCATGACCGGTACCTCTCACTCACATAATACAGACGAAAAACTGACATCTTCAGTGTCACGTTTCTTGCGATTTGTGAGTAGACCATTGGGAGAGGGAAAGAGGGTAACGCATCGGCATAGTAATTATATGGATGTTCATGAGTGTCGGTAGTCGTAAAAAGGCTCTGATTTCACGTTTGCCCCCTATTCTATAAAAAATAATCATCGAAAACTTAAGAAATTCGCAAGGCATTATAATACATAAGAGCAAGCGCACACACAGGACATACTCACCATTTTTTCAATTTCTTTTTCGAGTTGGAGAGGAAACACTGCACACAAAACTAGTATAATCATAAAAAATTTATGACGCGCGACTATATGAATATTTCGCAACAGAAAACCCACTAATACTTTCTGGAGGTTTATAAATTTATTCTCTTTGACGGTAAATAGTGACGTAACAAGGACAAGACTTAAAATTTGAAACAAAAATCAAAATAGATAAAAGTTTTTGGTGGCACAATCTTTGACGGCAAACACTGTCTTAATAATGACTCGACCCTTAAAATCCTAATAATTAATGCTGCTTATTAAGCACTAGACGGAAAAGGGGCTTATTGACGACGGTTCAAGGCAAGCCATAAGTTGACGATTTGCTGACAAGGGTGTATAGTGAGAGACGTTTTACGGTCGATTGGATCCCATGGGTGATAAGAAGGGGACCACAAGGCCAGTGTGAAAGTTAATAAAACGTTATATATCCCAATGGATTTACGAGTACAAAATGCTGACCATGACATTTACTATTACACTAATTACATTGGTATGGCGAGGATGTTTTTTTATGGTCGAATTCACACGGCCTGTGAAGTTTTATTGAATTAAAATAGGTGATTATATATTCCAAATATGCCTATGAGTGTGTTGTTGTTGGAAGTGAATGAGTAATATTTGATTTTATCATTAATTAGTCTTCTTCTGCTCCTATTGAATTAGCTTATTGCGTCAAACTAAATTTGTTTTCTCGGGTCATATTTTTATTAACATTAATTTTAAATATTATAAAATACATTTCATTTGCTCTAGAGTTTATCTCCTCAAAATAATACTTATTTAAAGTATGCTATAAATTGCCTATACTCTGGCTCCTCAAAATAGTGTTAAATTAAATCATACAATTAATATATGTATAAATAGGTTTAAGTGATATGTATAAAAGTCGTAAACTATAGTATATATAGTTTAACTAACAAATTTATATATTTTGGGAGGCTAACTAGGAGGACCGACATAGATAAGCGAGAGTGCACTTGATACTCCTCAATCTCGTGGCTTATTGGAAGAGAGAAAGGAGGAGAGGGACTTTCTGCATAATAACAAAATATGTAATTAAACAAAATAAAAAAAACCGCGTCTCTATTTGTGATCGTTTTTTGTGTGGATTTTCAAGTAGTCTTTGTCAACGAACAATGATATTCTACACTATAAAATAATACATTATTTTTCGTTATATTTCAATTGGGCTATTTTGACCATACTTTCAAACGGTTTCATTCCTGACCTATTAGAACCATTGTCATATTTGATTAAATTATCCAACTCAAAAATAACGAAACAAAATAACATGTAATGCCTTAAAGTGCAAACGTATAAAATCCTTTAAATTGTTTTTGGGGCTCCGTTCGCGCGGACATACATAAGGACAGAGTTATTTTATTGTATGATTTGTATTGATTGAATTTTCCAAAGATTCAATTAATACGAATTAGCAATCAAAGCAATAAAACTATATTTTCTAATCAGTCATAAATAAAAGGTTACTAACGTCCATTCCAGGATTAAAGAAAAATATCATGTTCAACGGCGGACAAAGAGATGTTATTCGATATGATTAAGAATCACATTTACAATTTTCTTAGATTTTTTTTTCAGTATTTGATTACTACAATTGCCTTAGTAATAAAATACTCTACTTACATTCAAATATAGTATAACAGAAAATACGCTACTAAGCACAAATGAACTGGAATTTCATCTAAAAAAACGAAATGGTGGTTAAAAATAACGCCATAAATAAAAATTACCTTGGTGGCGGCAGGTCCTTTTCAGAGTGTGGAATTTTCACGGAGGGGAGGCAGCTCAGTAATTATTATGTGAATGAGCCTCATTGTAATTCCTACAATTATATACCTACCTACCTACATACATGAAAACTTCGTTATGATTGAAATATGAACTGTTAAACATGTTAGGACAGTAATGTGTAAATTAGTACATTTATGGCCAGACGGGTGTCTTGCCATAAACAAAGTAACAAAGAAAAATTTTTTTACATACATGATCCTACATACATGAAAACTTCGTTATGATTGAAATATGAACTATTAAACATGTTAGGACAGTAATGTGTAAATTAATACATTTATGGCAAGACTAGGTGTCTTGCCATAAACATAGTAACAAAGAAAAAAATTTTTTTATTGAAAATAATATTGATTACTTTAAAGTGTTTTAGTTTAATACACAAATATAAAACAATTAAAAATATAAAAAAACTTATCCGAAGTGGTCCCCGCTGGCTGCTATACAGTCCTTTAAACGTTGAGGCCAGTCGATGGAAGCATGCACTCTTTTCATGGGGAAGTTTTTCTCTGCCAATCGTTCGGATCATTTTAGGGTTCCAAATCATCATCATTGTCATTACGTTTAGGGCAAGCTATACTCTCTAAAAATGACCGTTAATCATAATATAGCGGATTAACATTGTGATTAGATAACGGCTAGTCTTCAGCTCTGATGAAGTTCGAGACGTTCGCTTCCAACCAAGGCCACCATGGCGCAGAATCTTGCTGGAAGGAGTTATTTACCATAATGTTATTAAAGGGCTTAACTACCTTCTCAATAATGTTGTCTTGACACACTTGTGCCTACGTTTTGATACCTTTTTCATAAAAAAATATGGCTCAGCCACTCCTTAATAGCTAACACCCCACCAAACCTTGTCGACTGTTGAGGCGCATTTGGCAACTATAATATCTTTTCTGGCATGTCCAATAAATAAATAAATATCATACTGTTGTTACCATGCATACCCATGCCTTCTTGAATTTACCTACCTGTGAATGTAGCTTCATAGGATTAAAGTTCATCTACCGACTACAGTGTAGTATGGAGGATATGAGCAAAAAAACCTCACCTCCGTTCTCTCTGTCTACCCTACAACGAATATTCTGTATCCGAATTGGGACGGCACTACCGGATAGGTGACCCTCTTGGTTATACCATACCACCTTAAAGTGACATCTATCCAGTTGCTTTGCTGGCGGTGCGCGAGATCCTGATGGCCCATGGAGTGAGAAGGAGGAAGGAGGGCCAGGAATCTGCATAACCTCTATACGGTAAAAGCGGCGGTGGTCATGAATAGGCTAGGACTGTTCATTTGTCCCTGTTTTATAAAAAATGTGTTATCAAAAACTAGCAACTATGTTAACTATATATAGATAGACAGAATTGGAACTTTATCAATTTTTTTGCCGGTGGCCTATTGGGGGGAGGTGAAAAGGATTGCAACGCATCGGTATAATCATGCGGACGTTCATGGGCGCCGTTAGCTGCTCAAAAGAAAAGCTCCGGATGTTCGTTTGTCCCCGTATTCTATAAATAAAAAGAAATAAAAATAGTGAAGCCAACAATATTTCCATGAACGTTGAATACATTAGCAAAATTTTTTGAAAATTATTCGCATTCTGTGTCTACTAGCTCGGATGAAATAAATCACTGCTTTAACATTTTATGAAACCCTAAAAGGACCGTCACGCTTTTGTTTTTGATTAATAAACTCTCGGATCAATGATTACGGGAGTTCGGGATAAAACATATCCGGCATTGAAGAATGAGTCGTTCAGGAGGAAAAAAACAAATATTATTTCTCTGTATTCTTAGTTACGTATCTCAAAAAACAAGGTCAAGGCTGAAAGGATTATTTAAAGCTTTGTTTGTGAATATAGCTAACACATCGTGTCTCATATCACTTGTTGTTGATAGATGTTATAACGTACATTATTATTTTTTTGCAGCTGATTAACTATCAACATCCTCTTCCCCTCTTTTTGAATAAGGTAATGCAATCGCTGAATTGCAGGTAATCGGGCCAGTGTGACTAGTTACGCGAGGTTCCGGTTGTTCCCTCTTCTTTTTTTTTTCTTTTTTGGACCTGAACTAATGTTGTGGATGTGAAGGGATTCATATTGTAGAGATTTAAAGTACTATCGCGTTTTATGTGGTTTGTGATTAGTCTGTATTTAAGTGGAGATGGATTGAGGGAAGTAGGCAACGCATTTACATATATAGCCGTGTGGATATTAATGGGCGGTCATCATATACTGTATCCGATTGCTCATTTGCTCGCTTTTGCTACATGAAAAAAGAATATAAGCTTCTATTAATATTTGTCCTCCATTTATGTTTTTCTATAAATGTTATAAAGTGGAAACATTTAATTGTTTGTTTGCTATGAACCAGCTTCGAAACTACTCGATCCATTACTTACGAAGCTTTTTAATTGAAAAAGTTATTACCATTAGATATTAGAATTCTAGATTATCTGCGAGGACTGGAGGCTATACAAAATTTTTCAAAGCGTTATAAATCATTATGAATACTTCAATAATGTAACCAAAGATGTAAAAAAAATCAAAGTAAAACCTTATATAGCCCTGCAGAAGTTATTGACAATTAGCTAAATAAAAAGACAGCTGTCTCGACGGACGTTGTTCTGTCTTAATTTGAATTTGCTGTCATAGTAGCGTGTAGTGTTGACGAAGCCGAAATAAAGTAATATAAATTGTGTAATTTTGCGGATCACTGAGTTTTTGTTATATTCTGTGAAATATCCTTGCAAAGTCGGGAGGGGCTGCTAATTATTATATAAATCAAGAAACATATTTGGGGCACCCCAATATAGACATCATATGGCCGGGTTTTAGTTAATATTATCTAAAACAATGCAGCCACGCGTAGGCTAAGGCCTGGCCTGATCAAGTAATTTCCTTCAGACCGAACTGTTTAAGGCTTTGTCTTTCCAAATTTTGATGACCATATTCCTGAGATCCAACATAACGCCATCCAATCAAATATTTGATGGCTAGCTGTTGGCACGGAAGTTGAGAGCCAGATGGACTGTATGCAGTTCCTAGATTCCAAGTACATATAGTAATATCGTTCACCGTTTTCACGTTGCCAGGTCGTTTTATAGAAATCCGGTTCGTAAGTTGGTCGTAGCTTTTCGTTTCGTAATCGTTTGTAATCAGGCAAGTTAGTGATTAGTGACGCACGAGGCCCAGCTCCGTTTAATTTCGGGTATTATCCCTGCCGAATTACAATCATTTTCAATTCCAACCCATTGTCCTCAATATCTGCGCTATTATATGCATGGTGTTCATACATAGGCATGAGCGTAGAAGGTATAGAAACCTAGTAAACTCGGCACTTACTCGTGATACCAAATTAAGCCTGCCGAGTTCTGGTGGGATTCGGTTTATCCGCGAGTCTAAGACCAGTGGTAGTGGTGTTAGTAAATACGCATTTCCCCGGCAAGTAAAAAGTGATGAAACATGGACTCCTGAAAATACGGGCGTCGGCTCATTCGATTTAGAATAATTCCTTGAAAAATATGTAGAATAGCACAAAAAATTGCAAAAAATATTTGAAAGGACATTTTGCTTCAGGGCAATTCACCGAAACTATTGAGAAATTTATACAAAAGCTTCACGAATTAATGTTACAAAACGTAATATTTTTAATATTTTATAAATGTAAGACATTTTATACATTTTTTATATTAATGTATATAATACCATGACCTAGGCGGGATTCGAAACCGCCACCTCTGACCTATTAAGGCGGACAAACCGATTTGTAGCCGAAATTATGACTCAATTTAAACCAGCCTCATGCTATAGGAGACTGAGCAATGGCAAACTAAATCTAAATGTTTAAGAAAATTGAAAAAGTTTTATGTTTTATATGATTTTAACATTGTGGAAATAAAATGGGAATTTATGCTTTTTGATATCTATACGTGGTCAATTTTTTCAAAATCTAAAGGAATGAATGTTCGTGCGGTATTCACTAATGTATAGAGGGATTCCTGAGAAAGGTTTTGTGCATAATTTATTAATGTAGCAATCCAGCTTCTGTTATTCACAGAAACCGGGATGGATCGCAAGTTAACAATAACTATGAGTATTTTCTTTTCCTTTTTTAATGATTCTTTGAACCAATGTTTAACACAATGTCTTTTTTCATTAAACACCCTATAATATTCTTATCAGAGTATTGTTGCTCCTATGCGCTTTGTCATTCCATTTCCGTAGTAACCTACTTGGCTTATAGAGACACTGCATAAACCGTAATTCTATTATTTGTGTGAACCGTAACTATCTGGTTTTATCCACCGGATTCGGCGGCAACGCTTGACGCATTACTATAGGTACATCTTTCAAAAATGCTACTTAGCATACCTGATCATAGATCTATTTTACCGTAAGTACATGTATATGAAAGCATAAAATGTTTTAAAAAAGATCGTATATCACTGAAGTAGGTAAATAAAATATATGTTTTAGCTTTTATGAATAAAGAATTTTTTTTTAGTTTTTTCACTATTTTGTGTCGCTTTCGCCATAATGTGTGTAACGACAATTCAATTATTCGGTAGTGTCCTACACACTAAGGAAGTAAGTAGTAGGTCACATTTTTTAGACCCAAAAAAAAAAATTGTAAATTAAAAAAGGGGAATCTATAAAATTTGGTCTCTTGTAATTGACCCCAGCTCTCGCTTCATATTGAAAGTGCGCGCATCAACTGGCGCTCGTATTTTAAAATTCTCCACAACCATCGACGGCGGTTTAATTAAAAGTTTCAAACTTTTGCCCGTCGATACAATACACAGGTATGTTAAAAATACATGATTACATTTTTCAGCTAAAGTGTAGTTTTGATGTCGATTTAGGTTTTTAAATTTTCTTTACAAATTAATGTAAAGGCATATTGGAAGAAAGTAGCTATCGTAGCCATTAAGAGACGACCAATGCGACGCCCGTTAAAACCAGCATATGGTGATGTATGCAAAGAGATGGAGAGCACTCCGTCTCACAATGGGCCACCGGCCAGTCGCAAACAGCACGGAACGCGATAGCAAATCAATAATTTCTAATGCGGTATCAGGTGACCTCTCCGGTCGTGCCACCTTAAATCGGCCGCAATGTATGCTACATTGTATGTTACACAACATACATTACATTACTAATTTATATTTTTTTTAATTTTTAGAACATTTCATATTTTTTTTAGGACATTTCCTTTTTTTTTTTTTAATTTTTAGGACATAACATACCACAATTGTAAGCCTCAGCAGATGAAGGACTAATTCGGAAATATATTCGAATTGTTGATAGCAGTATATCGACAACATGAACCATTTAAAAATGCTATTTGAAAATTAATATGCTAGGTTTACTTAGAGATTAGGGGTGACTTTCGAAAATAAATATTCTTATTACGTAAGTTTTGCGTCTAAAAATTACTGAGGAGACAAAAAATAAAAACCTAAATATAATAGGAGGCATGTATATGTCACAATACATAAATATCTTTTAAAGGATTAAGCTTTGAAACTACGAGTACTATTTTAATGACATTTCGCACATAATATAAACATGTCATTTATCTAATTTTAAATAAATTATGTAAGAAGGAACGATAATCAAATAATGACACTACTCCCGCTTGACAGTTTCCGCCCTATGTTATCCTACGATTCGCCATTCGCTAATCAAGAGCTAGCGACCGCCGACGATTATTTTTTTCGATTCCGAGAGTGACGTTGAGATGTAAAAGAGGCGTCACATATAATTCGTTGTAAAATGTATAATCTGGTTTTATAGTGAATTGTAATTCCGTTCAATAATACCGCCGCAAAGTGACATCTTCAGTGTCGCGTTTCGTGCGGTTTGTGAACAGCCGGTTACCCATTGGGGAAGAGGGTGGGCGCTTAAGGAGGGCAACGCATCGGCTTAGTAATTATGTGGACATTGATGGGCGTCGGTAGTCGTAAAAGCGATCCGAAGTCTCGTTTGTCCCTTATTCTATAGAAGAAGCAGTGCTTATAATACTTTATTTTTATTTATTAATGTCAGACGTATTTTTGCCACAGCAACGCGTGGCCCGGTCAGCTAGAATTTTAAATGTACATCTGCATAATTTAATTCATAAACAATAACGATACTTGAATAATAAATTGCTATAATGATATAACGTTAATGAACCAACGGAACAGTTGACTGTCGCACACTTATTACTGACACTCCGCTCTCCGTTAAATCTTTTTAGCTTAGCACTTGGGACAATCAATCATTCTGCAGACATTTATTACATTTACACTCGTTTTGTCGGCCTGTGTCGCTGGATGTATGGATTTTGCACGTCACAAAGGATATGAGGGGAAAAGGTTTTCTTCATGAATTTCTGTTTGTAACATCATTTACAAGATATGGTTCCTGAACCTCTCGAAAGGCAGATTAAAGTGCTGACAACCGACAAGTTATTTGTGAATGTTTATTTGATTTCGGCAAGGTATAATATATCAGGCATCACGTACTGCTTGGTTCTGTAATAAAATAGGATAGACAGGTATGAAAACGAATAAAAGAATTGTTGTAAGTTTTATCCTTTCCAGGAGATGGTTATTGATTTTCAAACGATATTAGAAGTTACATATTTCTTCTTATTACGGGGGGATAAACGAGCAGTCAGAGCCTTAATGACAAGCGATGCCCATAAACATCCGCATAATTAGTATGCCACTGTGTTTTTCTCCTTTCCGAGGAGGTAAGGAAAGAAACGCATCTTCTAATAGGCCACCAGCTACTCACAAACCGCGGGATGCTGTCACTTTACAGCAGTATCATTTGAGCGAGACGTATCGCCTCGGACGTGCCAGTCCAATTCCGCTGCAATACAGCATGGTACTACCTCGTACTAAAGGTGCACTTATGATAATGTAGCTTAAATATAGTCAGCCTTAATATTACAATTAAGGCCTTTAATAATTTGGGATAAAGTTTACCATTCAATTTATTATCTGCCTGAGAATTATGTGCATCATTTTTTGCAGCCCATTTGAGTTAATGTGGAAAGTGTCATTATTTTCTTGTCTTAAATTGAAGTGATAGCTTGAAATTATGGAATTCTTTTTTATAGAATAGGAGCGGCAAGCGAGCAATCGTAGACTTTTTACGACTACCGACGCCCATGAATATCCACATAATTACTATGCAGATGCATTTTCTTCCCCCCCCCCCCCTCCAACACTGGCTACTCACAAACCACACGAAACGTGACACTGTAAATTACACTTTACGGCGGTATTATGTGAGCGAGAGGTACCCCCCCGGTCGACCCGGCCCAATCCCGTTGCATAGGAAGAGCTAGTGTCATTGACTACTCATGACACTACCTCCTCCTATGCAGCATGGCCAGTACCTCTTCCTCACACAGGAGAATACACAACGACAAACTTGATAAAAGTAGAAGAATCTCTATATTTTCAAAAGCAATTAGTACTTAGTTTATCATAATAATATCTGATCTATCTAAGAGTGAAACACGATCGATGTTATGGAAAGTAGAAATGACATGCATCGACATGGAAGTAATTTAAAAACCTATTATATTCCTTATACTATTAAATATTTTATGTATGAAAGTTGTATGTATAATTGTTATTAACACAAAAACTACTGAATAAATTTGCTTTACACCTGGCACGGATATATATTACACTTTGGAATAACCTAAAAACATACTTTCTCTTCCAAAACAATTAATAGCTCCTTTGGGATTTTAGGTACGCGAGGGGCACATATAGTAAAATTTTATTTTGTACATATAGTGTCTTGAGTTTTGATCAGCCCTTATACGTTTGTAACCTTTAATTACTTTTTATGATTAATGTGTAAATAATGAATTAAAGTAAAAGAAACGTTATGAAATAAATCAATCGGATCCATTTACATCCAACCAAGTTTTTCATTAATCGTGAAGGCTTATAACGTTCAATATTAGATTTTGTTACTTAAATCTATCGGTATAGAGGCACTTTTTGCAGATTTTTATAAAAGGTCTCATGCCTCCGCTTCTCTGTTTACTTAGGACTTCAAATATTGCAGATCCACTGATTTGTAAGTTTGGAGCGAAATTTTCGGCTGGGTCTTATAAGCTCCTATTGGAATTCCTTATAAAAAATATTATATAAGTAGGAATGATTAAGATAAGCTACCTATCTGATGTAAGAGTTAAGTTACACAGGTTTAATTAAACGCCTTCCCACCTGGTTCAATTGAATCGAGGGGGATCTTTGCACCCCTATTATAAGGGGGCTAAAGATCCGGAGGAGGAATCGCTTCGGGTACCCTCCTTATAAGAATAGGGAACCAAGGGCAACAGGAGGAGGCGTTTTTGCGCACGGGGCAAAGGGCATCGATGGTAGCCTCGCCCCACTGCATTGTCCCAAAGTCGGTGGTGTTGTCCTGTAGTGCGGGGCCACCCCATCTGTGCAGGTGGAGTCGGTCCCTTAGGGGGTTGACCAGCGGTCCAGGTGCCCTGATGATTTGTTGCTCCGGGGCACCTCAACAAGGGCGGCACTGATGGCACTCGCGGTGGTTTTATGGGTATTCTGCACTATCATGTGCCGCGAGTCCCACAAACCACTAGACCCCACCCAGGGCCAGGCACGTAAGGGCCGTTTCAACAAAAAACAAGTTTTATTGAACGCCGACAAACCATAAGGGAGAGATGACAATATGATGTACAACAACGTCTGTTCTACGTTTTTTGAATGTATGCTTTAATTTGATAAAGTGAAGCCTTTTTGCGCTTGATTTAAGGTGTGATCTGGTGACTTCTTGTTGAGAGCGTTACGTAAGAGAGTGTGAGTGAAGAACGTGGACACAATTCCTTTCTTTATTAGTATAATATTCGTTTGTGTGGCATGTTTTGTGAGCACTAATTAAGTTTTACTTCGATGAAGCTCGCTCGTAAACTTTTTATACAAAAGTAATTATTAACATGTAATAATATTTTTATTTATGAACTTTACGCGTTTTGTAAATGATATTTCTTCCAGCTATTCAAAATCGCTTCTAGGATAATTGAAGTATTACAAGGAGATCTTGCACAGATATATTATTTGTACCAGAACATGTGAGGATTTTTTTTATGGTCTCTACCATGGTTCAAGCCTTCTTGGTGGGGCTCAGTAGCATTGGGTAAACCTGGATATCGTTCTTACAAAGTCGGTGATTTTGTCCTGTGGTGCGAGGCAACCCTTCTGTGGAGGTATTGTCAATTCCTTGGGAGACCGATTAGCCACCGAGCTGCCCTGGTGACTTGCAGTTCTGGGCATCTCACAATTGTTATAGTAGCTATTATGTGCTCTATAACGCACTATAATGTGCCGCGCGCCCCATACGCCAATGGACCAGGGCCGGTGATAGCGCGTAAATACGTGTCTACAAAAAAAAGTTTTTTTGTAGTAGTAGTAGAGAACAATAAAGCATTCAGAACCTTATGATGAGTATTGACGTCCATAAACATTCACATGACTTTTATTGGTCGTGTTGCCTTCCCTCCTCCTCCTGTGTATACTGTGTGACTGAATAGGTGTCAATTCACGGCCTAATCATGTGAGAACATCTACGTTAGTGCTGGCCAAATGCCTTGTACAAAATATAAAATAGCCGATATTTTAAGTTTGACAAACAGCTTTTCAGAATTCATTAAATTATGTCCGGAAGATTTCGGAGATTGGCCCGAATGAACATGAACTGGCGGGATAAGCAGACACGAGAATTTTTATATATTAATGTAAGTGCAACTTTCCCAGAATATATCTGTGTTACAAATATTTTAGTTCCCGGGTAAGTTCCTGATTAATTTACTTGCCTGGAATCTCTAACAGAACTTCCAATTAATCTTAGACCTTGGTGCAGTGTAATTTTATGAGCTGCAATTAGAAGTGGATATTATTTACATTTAAAAAGAAAATCCGACTAAGTGCGAGTCCTACATGTACACCGAGAGCTTTGCACGTACCACCGGGGGTTATGAATATGATAATTATAATATGTAAGTCCGTTAAAACTTTTTTCTTGGAAACGCGTAAAATGATAAGGCTGTAACTTACTTGGAGTACATACTTATATCCTACATAAATGTATGAATTTTAATACAAATATAAGTTTGTAATATTGTTTTCCAGTGCTATATTTATAAATTTTCAGATTCCTTCTTATATTTGTGCTCGAAATTTTTAGTTCTTACCAATTTCCTTGATTCTAGGTCACCCGCAAGTGGTGTATTGATTTCAGAATTTGTGCGATTCTAGAGAAAATATTCACACACACGGCTGTATCTATAGATTGCATTGACTTAGAAGTATGATATTTCAGGGCTTTAATACATTGCAAGCCCTAGTGTTCTACGTAAATTATATCATTGTATTTCATATCAGAAGAGGGTCTAGAACAGACGGACGACAATGTAACCTTATAGAACAAGTAAGCTGCTTCAATAAGCAGCTCAAGAACCCATAATGTATGTAACTGTTATTTGTTTGAATATTTTTAAAGCTTTACTTATAAAAAATAAGCAAAAACATTTGAAAAGCTTGTGAACGCCCGGAATTAAACATTCTTAATGTGGACACCTATAAAAATATTGTCAAGGTGAGTTTAACTTTGTGCTTCTTAATGATTTCTTACGTTGCTTTTTAAATGAGGCGTTCTAAGTTTTTATGTAATTGAGTTGGCATTTATTGTGTCCATACAATACAGTTATTTAATTTTTTACATATGCACAGTTGGGTGGTCTCAATAAAGATAGCCCCCGAAAACGACTTTCAGCCGGAAGGACAACATAAATATAACAAAGCATTAATGACGTGTTCAACGTACCTTATTTTCGTCCTCACTTAAAACATCGGCATTTCAAATCTCTATCCAAGTAAGAGGAATACTATTATTTTATTACCTGAAACAAATAAATAGTCTTTTTAATTTGTGTGCAACAATATTTTGATGATAATACAGATTTAGTCAGTGTTACTACATTCGGATGTCCTCTGAGAGAACGTAAAGCCGTCAGCCATGCGTCGCCTCTGTGTTTGTTGTGTCAGTCGCTGTACCATCAGAATAACCATGCGAGGATAGATATAGCACCTGTATTTGGGTGAACTTTCACACGTGCACCATGAAAGATCCATCTCAATTCTTTTTTCATTTATTACTAGCGATTTGTTTCGGATTCATCCATTAATAACAGGGGCTATACACTAAAACCTTCCCCAGAAGTTGGTCGATCTATTGTTGAAGCCCCACGAAAATCCGTTAAGCAAATTCTGAGAAAATCTATCACATACGCACAGCTTTTGGGGTTTTACAACAGATAAAAAGGAGTTCGAATAGTCGCAACAATTTGATGATATATAGAATATATTTCTGCATATTATGAGAAATATTTTTCTTCTCTAGCTTCAGTGAACCACCAGATTGAGACGGTAATATGCGACCGAGAGCTCCCTCCCTACTCATACTAAACCAATCCGGTTGTGACGCAGCACGGCGCCACCTCTTCTTTCGAAGTTTCCGACAAGTTTGTTATTTACCGAATAGGTGATAAATTAGATAAACCGAGAAGGTAAATGATGATGATTACAACTTCAAATGAACGAACGACCTAAATCAAAGGATTTTAGGACAATTTGAATTTGAATGAATGGTGGTATCGAATTGATTCGCGTGCAATTTACTAATAATAGTAAATGTTCAATATCGAGTACCGCAGCGTTATCCACTTCATGTGCATTTGGCTTTGCCTAATTCATTGTTTCACTTGATACGAAGTAAAATGATTCATGTTTTGTTATTCAAATAAACTTACTTGCCTTTTCTGCTGAACATAATTCAGGTATTGTCTTCCATTTCAGTCTTAGATTGGAATTGCTATAACAAATTATAAATTGTTTACTGTAAGTACCTGTACTTTGTAGAGACTTCAGAGACTACTCCTTTACATTTCTCTTTTTTTATAATCAATGTACCCATTCAATGGAGAGATACTCATTAGAGTACAATTATTTATTCAGTTGTAATTTTGTCATTATTTTAAATAATATCTGCAATATGGGCAATTTTATTTTAAGTAGCGTATAGTAATAGCAATATAAAATAGAAATAATAATAAACTACAAACAATATTCGGGGGTAGATAAAAAATGTAGCAATCGGACCACCGTAAATGCGTAGAATAAAACTCTTCTTCAGGCAGGGGTAAAATATTGATATTATTAGTCAATAATGTTTATTGAAATTTTATTGCATGGTATTTTATTTAATGTATTAGTTCTTATTTTATTAGGTTACACTCAAAATATTTGGTTAATGCACAAAGAGTCACTGATATTTTGTTCCAAACACCGATGTACTCGTTTGAGTATACTAGAGGGTTACAAGACGTTGTTGAAGATATCGTAGATGACCCGGGTAGAAAAATTATATTGGAGCCCAAGATGCAGATCTAATCTACTTTGGGTACTAGTCTCTCGCAAAAGTTTCTTTGTATATAACACTGTTTAGTTATTGTGTATGTTGTTACAAATAATTCAAAATAAGATTTCGACATTATCTTAAGCTGTCATTGGGATCCCGTTTTCCTGCCTGTAAAAGCCTTTCTTACGTCGTAAAATTAATGTCGGTACACTTTATTTGCGCTAATAATTGTAAAATATGTTAAACTCAATAAATTAATTGTTAATTGTTTTTGCTTTTAACATTTTAGTAAAATTTTATAACACTTTTCTTGATTTTTATAATACGTAATAATTTAATAATTGTATTATAATGTAACAGAGTTTATGCCGGATACCACACAGTGGGAATAAAACGCCTTCCGCAGGCTGTTTCAGTATAATAAAGGTTGCACTAAGATGATAAATTGTA
>JAFELO010000073.1:25137-40616 GCA_017140195.1 Eumaeus atala
TTATATATTATTTGTAAATTTGTTGTGTATAATTTATTTATTTATTTTTCGCTGGTTCTTGTCAGGAGATGGCCAGAGTAGAATCGTTGGTAGATTTAGTTAATGAAGTTCAAAAACGCAATTTTTATAATTCTATTTTGAATAAAAATATTTTCATTTCATTTAAGTACCTGCCTGTAATTTGTGGACAATTATTATAAGTAACATATAAAAAAAACAGTGTCAGATATAGCCTATTTGTCGCAGAAGACGATATTAAAATATAATTATATGCAAAATTACTCAAAGTGGATCTTGGACTTTCAAGATAACCTAACAACGGGTACATATTTTGGCTCTCTCAAGCATCTCCGGTTGAGACTTATAAATAGTTTACGACACTTTATTTTATTTCAATCTATATACAGCCATGTAGTTATTTCTAAAAGGAAGCTTAAGCGACTATTTTAAAAAGCAAAAAGAAAAAAAAATTTAAGGCAAAAGGTTTTTAATGACAACAATCACGTACTTTTATAATTTAGTACTTCACACATTACAGTATAAAGGGAACGGACATTAGCCGGTCTCTGTAGCAAACTGATAAGGTAAAATGCAAATGTCCAATATGCTACTTAATGCCCAATGCATATCACAATATAAACAAAAGATCAAGTTCATATTCTTAAAATTTTAATTTGTACGCTTATTAGATGAAATATAAATTATATTTGAAATTAGATTATTATCATAAATAAATTTATGTTTTTGAATTTTAAGACCAACTTGAAAATAAACTTTATTTGAAATCGACACACAATCGTTAACACCTCGAAACGTCCGTTGTGACGTCAGTTCTTTGTTCAAGATTATAAAAGCAATTGCTTTAACCGACAACGGGCTGTTATTTTTTGCAATGGATAGGAGCAGCGATGCTTCTGGTAAATATTTCCCCGCGAAAGCAAACAAAACAATACATGTAATTTATATAAATTTTGGAGTGGATCAATTTACTCGCTTAATTTTTCAAAACGCCACATTTAATCTCTAACAATACTTTAATTTAATTGTTTAAATTTTACATGATATTTTACAACCGTGTATTTAAGGACAGAAACCAACATTTTTTTATATGTTTTATTAAGCTTTTCAGACAACCGTTGAGATAAAAATTAGGCGCCTGTCTCTTCGTGTTTATTCTCGAAAAGTTTAAGAATATTCTTTGCAGTTTATTGGCCGTTATTTATTTTTACTTTATATTTTGAACACAGAATATACTTGAATGCTTACGCCTAAGTGCTTAATAAGTACATCTTTTCCATTTAATGCTCAAGACCATAAATAAACTCTCTTGAACTAAGACATCGCAACTTCAAAGAATCCAGCCCATCCACGCCCTTTTATGGGATTAATGATGCATATTTTAGGGAGTATGAAGTGTATACTTAGAATTCATGAGATACTACATCTACTTTTTTATTTTGTTACGAAGAAAGTGCACCTAAAATATTACTACATATTCTAAATGAAAAATTTACAAAATATTTGTTCCTAAATGGAAGTCTCTCAAATTCGTTGCGAATCTGGTGCTTAAGAATGCCACGTTAAATTTTTTACGTGCCAGTTCAGGTTGAAAATTCGAGCGTATACTATTATGATAGTAAGTAAATACTTTCGAAATAGAATTGATACATCCTGGTATACATATATATTATACTTGTAAAATAGCGTAGGCTGCCGAAATTACCTCGGACGTGTCTTCGGACCTCCAGACGTAAGCTCTCTTCGTGAATAACTCCAAGTATTATCGGTTCGAGTACACCGTGAGTGACATCGGTTTTAAAGTGAAAGATATGAGAGTAATAAATCATTTAGAACAATTAATATGTACTTGATGATTTTATTAACTTACCTAAACACTAACCCTGGAATAGTAACAACTGAGATGAATATAGTTACAAAATATTGAAAGACGCATGTGTCATTCTCCCCACCATGGTTCAGGTCTTGTCGTGGCGGTGGGGTTCAGTAGCTTGGGGCGAGCCCAGGCGAAATTGAATCGAGGGGATGCTCTTTGTCACCTCTCTTATAAGAAGAGGGGACAAAGGAACCCCTTTTGTTGCTCTTATTTTTTAAAGTGTTTCTGCGGGGCAAGGGGCGAGAATGGGAATCTCACCCCATTGCACTGTCCCAAAGTTGGTGGGATGGTCTTGTAGTACGGAACAACCCCATTTGTGCAGGTGGAGTCGGTCTAATAAGGGGCTGACTAGCTGTCGAGGTGCCCTGATGATTTGTTGTTCCGGGGCACCACACCAAAATCGGCACTGGTGGCAGTCACTGTGGTTTTTGTGGATATTTCGCACTATAATATTTTGTGAGCCCCACACACCACTGGACCCCACCCAGGGCCAGTGGAGGTCCGTAAATGCGTTTCACACACAAACAAAAAACAAGGTATGTTTTACTCTGCCCCTTTCGGTTCAAGTCCTGTCGTGGCGGTGGGGCTCAGTATCAGCCTCAGCCAAAGTTGTCTCGAGCCGGCCTGGGGTGATACGAGACTCCTTGCGTGACCTCGGGCGAGGAAGGGTCCACTTACTTAAGGGAATACCCGTACTATAAAAAGAGAGTAATGAGCAGGCGGAGGAGGCGCTCTTTCTACGCCTCTTATAAGAAGAAGTGACAAAATAACAAAATATAGGCGGAGCATTTGGGCACGGGGCAAGAGACGAGGATGGGAACCTCACCCCACTACAATGTCCCAAAGTTGGTGGGGTTGTCCTGTAGTGCAAGACAACTCCATCTGTGAAAGTGGAGTCGATGCCGTTGATGTCTATGATCGATGCCCGGAACAATGTCATCGGACATTGTTCCGGGGCACTCGCGGTGGCTTTAGTGGTTATTCGGTACTATTATGTACTGCGAGACCTACGAAGAAAATACATTTGTTGTATAAGATCAATTTTTTTACTCTTCATAATTCAAATATATTTTCGACCGTTAATATTAGTCTCATCTTATAAATATCATTTTGAATATAATAAGTCTTTTTCAATAGGTATAACTACCGTTGGAAGTGTGCCAGAAATTTGAGTTGTAGATAGGGTATTGTCTTTTTTCCTAAAATGTTTAAATGCATAGCAAAGAAGCATACATTTTCTATTGTTCTTTAGGAAAATGTACATGGAACGACAAAAATGAATAGTTTTTGAGAGCATCATGGTCATCAACTCCGATATTTTATTTTCATCAATTTTCTGGTCTTTCAGATGGTAATTACGAGTGAGTTGTTGTAACTTGTATTGTATATATCTGCTAAACTTCCTCGTGGTCTAGTGTTAAGCATGTTCAGCATTAGATGAGAGGTCCCGAGTCAGACCACATGATAAGTGCTTTTAGAATTTTTCAAATTCTGAGAACTATCCAGAGTTAGGAAGTTGGTGGTGCTACAGCCCCGTGCCTCTGATTGATCTTGATTTATCTACAGTCTTGTCGGATTGCCGTCCCATTGGAACAGGAAAATGAAGGAATAGAGAGTGTACTTGCACTTATGCACTATAATATGTCCCGCGCTGGCTTTTCTCAACAGAGATAGCCGCTGTGTCCGAAATTCGGCCAAGACGATATTATAATACAAAAACAATATTATAATGGTCAGTGAAGACTCTACCTAGACGAGCGTTTTTTCTTATTTTATCAGGGGGCAAACGAGAGATAAAACCTTTTTTTACGACTACCTGCGCATATGGACATTCGCATTATTGCTACGCAGATGCGTTGCCCTTACTTCCTCCTTCTATCCAATGTGCCACTGTGTAATCACAGAGTACACGATACGCGGCTGCAAAACTATGTCCTTATGGTGGTGTCATGTGAAAAAGCGGTCAGATACTCAAAATTCGGCTGCAGTGGAGCGTAGATCTTCTACTTGCTCGGATTGATGATTGATCAATTGTCATTAAGAGAATATTCAGTAATTCGGAAGGCATCTATAACAATCTTAAATGTACCTTTAAATCCTTTTCACGCATAAATAACAATGATATATGGATGGCTTAATGTTGCAATCAATTTATTTCTTAACTGTATCAGATGTCGAAAAAAATTTGGTATTCGTTGAACATCCCCTTGAACTGCCGATCCTTTGCCCGTCTGCTGTAATTTGAAAAAACGCATTATTTTACTGTAGTGTTAATGTCACTCACATTTGTGGAAACAACAATAATGAATCTCGTTATTGTTCACAATTAAACAAAACAAGTGAGTTTGAATATTTATTGATTACGTCGACGTGGCTTGAAGCTGCACAAAGTTACACTTTCGCAGACAAAAGAAGCCTCACAAAGGATTCCATTTTAACGGAATGCCACCAATTCTAAGCTTAAATAATTATTATTTTCAAGTAGACTCGCAGTACCTTTTTGTGTTTCACACAGAGAATTATCTTGTAAAGGAATTTATGGTAATATAACATACCTTTATTTATACACTAACGAGCTGCTCTGGCATCGCTTGTGAATTACGGGTGACTGATTGAACACAAAAATCTTACTCGGGAATCGCTCTATCAATGGATGAAAGCTGCATCCGTTTAGTACATTTTGAGAAATTCAATTACATTTTTTATATATTATAGGACATAAGCGAGCAGTCGGAACATTTTGGTAACAGCCGACGCCCATATATATCAGAAAAATATTTATTGCAAAAGCGTTGTCCTCCAATGCTACTCACAATCCGATACAATACACCATGTCACTACCATTTACCAAAACATACAGACAGACAGCTATTGGAGACTTTGTTTTATAATAAGTATAGAAAATACACTGTATGTTTGGTGGCATTTACTGGAAATATCTCTATAATAAATGATAAATCGTGCTTTTCAAGAAAATATGAGTGATGTGTAAAGTAAAGCGTAATATCAGCGTAACGCTTTATCGCGCACTTTTCACTTTAAAATATATTCGTTCTTATAAGGAAGTAGTAGCCCCTCACGGCTTCACCCATGTACTACAACCCCTAAAACGCACCCTTAGGTTGGGTTACTTTCGTACAATTCGCTTTTAGTGGACCTCTGTACCCTAAAAGGGACGTACTAGCCAAATTTCAAGTTTCAAGTTGTTATACTTTCTTAAATATTTGTGATTAATCAGGGAGTGTTGCTTCGCATCAGCATTAATTATGATTATGTAATTATGTTGTTACGGGCGTCGATAGTCGTAAAAAGGCTCCAATTGAAAGCTTTTCCTCCTATACTGTAAGAAAAGCAATGAACCTATAATCTCACAAAATATTAGCACAATAAAAAATCTTTGTTAAAAACATCGACACCATTTAGAAACACCTATTTAATAACACCCCACGCGGATAGCCGTGTTTTTCGAGATAACCTTCTTAGAAAAATCATTCCTCGATCACATATTTTTCTAAATCATACTGCATCTTCTTGTAACGGTTTATGAAAACACCTTAAAAATTTCGTTACATGCACTGTCCGTAATATTCGAGTAAAACGTTTGAGATATACGGACATAACGAACGGTTCCGTGTTAGCTATCTGGCTACGGAATCCTATAAGTGCCCATAGCCTAGACTGGACTATGTAGGCACACGCCTACACACTTCCACTACTCTAAATACAAAAGTTATATCGTTGCCTGCCAAAAGAACAGAGTAGTTGCTATATTATTTTTATTTTACCGTCCGCGTCGCAACGGATGCGTTCACAAAGAACGTGTTACGTTTGATCCTTTTTACAATCCACTCTTGTGCACGAACCTCCCCTCGTGAATGTAGGTCAAAGAGAATGTAAGGTACTCCACTAAGGAGTTTGTCGGAGATAGGATAGTGGTCTATCAACTTTTCAATTTTCCGCTGTGATGAATTCTAAGTCTAAGCCATTTAAGTTTGCTGATTTGTTATATATATATATATATATATATATATATATATATAACAAATCAGTAACCTTATAAGAACGAATATATATTAAAGTGAAAAGTGCGCGATAAAGCGTTACGCTGATATTACGCTTTACTTTACACAACACTCATATTTTCTTCAAAAGCACGATTTATCATTTGTTATAAAGACATTTCCAGTAAATGCCACCAAACATACAATGTATTTTCTATACTTATTATACAACGAAGTCACATGGTGTATTGTATCGGATTGTGAGTAGCATTGGAGGACAACGCTTTCGCAATAAATGCTCCGACTGCTCGCTTATGTCCTATAATATATAAAAAATGTAATTGAATTTCTCAAAATGTACTAAACAAACAAAAAACAAAAAAATGTAATATATATAATATATATATATATATATATATATATATAAATTAATAGCTAGTTTATTACACATTTATATGTGCTGGTACTAAAATGCGTATACCCTAACTTTAAAGGAAGATAAAATACGTTTATTCCAACATTATGATATTTAATATATTAATTATTATATGACTTTTCATAGTGCAAAAATTTACAGGGCTTTTTTTTATCATTAAATGTATGTGAATTTCTTTCATTAAATCATTTAAAACATATCTTTAAAACTATAACCATTTAATAAGAGATGCATTATTGCAAGGAAATGTATAAAACTCGGCGATGATAATGTTATTCACTCACTGCAATACATGTTTAAAACATCAAAAAGCTGTGTAAAAGATAGAATATTTCATAAAACCCGTAACGAATTTTCACGAATAGGAAAATTCAGTGACACAATTTAGGGCAACGATAAAATTTATTATTTCGGAATCGTGTGTCGTAATTCAGCGAACATAAATTCCAGGCCTCTCGGAGTTACGTGGAGATCTCGCAGGCTTTTGTCTTAGGACGTGCGCAGACTCGCTCGTTCTGCGTTTTATTCAAATACGGCTATTCACTTTTGGTGCATCAGTATCGTTACAATGATATAAAATATGATTTTAATGGCATTGCTGCATAAATCTATTATTATTAATAATACATAAACAATTATGTTTATGACGCATAAAAGATGTAAATCACCATTAAATTTCTACAGTAATTATTTCAAATTTAGCCCTATTTACAGTCTGCAATTGAGCCATTGGGTATATTATATGTTTATAGAATAGTTTACTTTAATTTAATTAATTTAAATCGAGCATTCATTTAGCTTTTGAAATAAATTTTCAATCGGTTCATAATTGTATTTGGATATTTATACGCATTGAAATTGAAATCATGTGTTTTAAGTAAATTTGTGGAATGCAAATCCAACTTTAAACACGTGGCATTTGGTAATAAAATGTGTCACCAACGAAGATGCACTTTACACTTTCGTCGGCATAAGCAGTCAAAAAAAAGAAGAAAAAGGTTTTCCGTTTCGCTGTACCTACTATCTTTTTAATTGTTTCCTGAGAGATTTAGCCTGTTGATTCTTTTTCAACAGATCTGCTTAACGCACCGGTGGGCGGAGGCAGTTGAGATAAAGGGGGAGGCACTGGCCGTTAGTCTGGATACAGTGAAGGCTTTTGATCGGGTCTGGCATGCAGCGCTCCATCTTACGGTCTGCCTGGGAAACTATGCGACTGGATCACTAGTTTTTTTAAAAGATATCAAGATCAAGGTCGTAGTCGACGGTGCATGCTCGGACCTCAAATCTGTCAATGCTGGTATTCCACAAGGGTGTGTTCTTTCTCCCACGCTGTTTCTTCTGCACATCAATGATATGCTATAAACCAGCGGCATTCATTGTTACGCGGATGACAGTACTGGTGATGCTCTATAGACTGGCGGCACCACTTTTTCCCGGGAAAACGTCTCCAAGTATCTCAACCAGGAATTGTGTCTGAAGTGGAGTCTTTTTTGACGAAAGTCTCGGAATGGGGCCGACAAAATTTGGTCCAATTTAACCCCTAAAAGACACAACTTGCGTGTTTACCGCTTAAAACTCCCGTATCTCCTCGCTCCGAAAATACCCCCCAAATGGCCTCAGCTAGTATCGGGATTCCTGTAGTCGACATATCGAGCAACGTTCAATTCCGTGGTCATTTGGAGGAAAAGGCTAAATTAGCCTCTAAGAAGGTCTGTGTGCTTAATAATGCTAAGCAGTACTTCACGCCACATTATCGGCTGCAATTATACAAGGTGAAGGTCCGACCGCATATGGAGTACTGGTCTCATCTTTGGGCTGGCGCCCCCAACTATCAACTTGCCCCATTTGACCACATTCAACGTAAAGGTACTCGAATCGTTGGCAACTAGGTTGCTTCCGTGCAGATTGATTCTTTAGTATTACGAAGAGATGTTGGCTCGCTCTGCATCTTCTACAACGGGGAGTGTTCCGAGGAGTTGTTTGGATAAATACCAGCAGCGGAATTCCACTCTTGGACATCACGGCAGAATTCTAAGTTCAGCCATCTCCATCTTGATGTCCCAAAGTCTACAACTGTGCGTTTCAAGCGCAATTTCCTACCGCGTACAACGTCTATGTGGAACCAGCTGCCACCGTCGGTATTTCCGAAACAATACGATATGGGTTTTTTCAAAAAAAGGGCTTACTCCCATCTTAAAGAATGGCAACGTGTAAGCATAACCTCGGGTCATGCGGATGTCTATGGGCGGCGGTAGTTACCTACCACCTGCTCGTTCTCCCATATCCTATAAAAATGCACCTGAATAAAAGTAAGCCGTGTTTCATAAAATAGCGCTAATATACTAATAAAATTAAAAATATATTAATTAGCACTGGAGGAAGCGGTGTCTTCGGAAAGGGTTTCTATAGGAACTAGAACTTTTTATGAAGCTACAACATGGCGACTAACTGAAACATACTATACGTACAGTTTATAAATGCTTTCGTAACAATAGCGCTTCAGTTTTGTATGCTACTTTAATGGAAAACTTTCAATGAAAAATAAATAAAAAAAACTCTATTTATATGTAATTTATGAACAAATGTTCATGAAAAAAATTAAATGCTAGGAAAATATTACACATTAATAATAATTAAGTTGTTATTTTAGTACCGGTAATGTATAAAACTAGCGATCTACCCGACATTGCCTGCGAATAAATTATACAGTTTCCTTGGGAATCCACCTATTCTTGGGTGAAAACCGGATGAAAATCTGTCAGGTACATTTTGAGATTATCGATCACATACAGAGAGCTTTGGGGGACTTTGTTTTATAATATGTATAAATGGTGTGCACTTACAAACCCCACGTTCATATATCCCCGGGCGATAATAGATGCGACAAACACATCCCTCGGTAATAGGAAAATTTGATTTAGGGATAGAAACATAAATAAGAAATACATTTCGGATAATCCCTAGCAGATTTACGGCAAGGCCATAAAGATCTAAGTATACACACACAATGTTTCATTATTTTTTTATATTTATAGAGGTATAAGGTGGCAAAAGGAGAAAGAGTCATGTCGCGTTGCAGCAGAATTGAGCCGGCACGACAGGGGCTGTCGCTTGCGTGACACCACCTTATAGTGACAGTAATACATTCACGTTTATTGCGGTTTGTTTGTGAGTAGCCAATTGGAGATAAGGAGGAAAGAAGAAAGGTGCACCTGCATGACAATAATATAAATGGAATGCGGATGTCTATGGACGTTGGTAATCGTTGAAAGGTTCCGATTGATTATTTTCTTTCCCTATATTATAAAAACGAGTAGTCTGAGCTTTATGATGACTACCGAGGTCCAGGAATATCCACATGAAGTTTTCGCACACGTTGCCCTCCTTCCTCCTTTCAACACAATGGGCCATCCACAATTACACAACAATGAATACGATGATGTAGCTGCCAGTTTCTTTTATAGCATAGGGGACAAATGTGCAATCGTAGCTTTCTGATGACTAGCAACGCCCATGGACATTCGCATGATTGTTACACAGATGCGTTACCCTTCTATTTCCCCTCCATCCACCAATGGGCCACCGGGTACTCACTAACCGCACGGAACGCGACAGCGATGCTGTCACTTTACGCCTGTATCGAGTGAGTGAGAGGTACTCCCAGGTCGTGCTAGCCTAACTCCGTTGCATAGGAGGATGTAGTCTCATGCACCATCCATGGCGCTACCACCCCGTATGTAGCATGACATTAATTCTTCCTAAAAGATTTGCAGCAGTATCATGTAGTCTAGAAGTATCCCTCCGGTTACGCTGACATAATTTGTCTACAATGTAGCAAAGTCATTATCCTCTTACAGAAATTTCTTTCATGCACAGGGTTATAACATTCGATTCCTTTAGGCAAAATAAGTGATGGCCTGCTTCTCATCTTGGTCTTAAATTGGCCATTGTATTTTTTCAAATTTGTATAAAAAGACCCTCTAATGTATTTATAGAAGAGTAAAAATCTCTCGATGTCAATAACAGGCATCCTTTTAAGTACCAAGTTTAATTGGCGATGATTCAAAAAAGACTTATATTTTAATTAGCGCAACCATATCTTTATAAATTCCGTTGACTTCCGTTTCCGTGACTTTATTTTCGGAGTCTTTATGAAGAAATTCTAATAAAGCAACAGACAGCGAAAATTCTAGTCCTACCTATGTTACGAATGCAAAAGTTTTATGTTTGGTTTTGGCTTAACGCATTTGGTTAAAATTTGGCACAGATATAAAATACACTCAGGAATATCATAAAATATGTTATCCAGTAAAAAAATATGGCTCCTTTGGGACGTAACTTATGCGAGGTTAGCGCGAGGAACAGTTAATCGATAGTAAATCTAAACCCTCTGGGGTATTATAATTTTGTTGTGCAGAAAATAATCGAAGAAGCTGATGATGATGATAGAATTAAGTACTCAGCAGACGCAAGGAGCCTTTAAGGAGTACACGTCCCTACGAACATTTTAATAACCTATTCACCGCACAGTCTCGGTGTGTATACAATTTAAATGGAAGACCTTAACACCTGGAGATTAGACGTAAATAATTTATGGATGGCAAATTCCTGAGCGTTTTACACCTTTATCAACGAGTATGATACTTATTGTTGGGGAACCCTGTGTGGTTTCTCTTATATTATATTACTTTAGAATGAGTTTTATGAGTAGTAGAGTAGAGTATTGCCCAATCGAGGATAGGAGGAAAGGAGGACAACGCATCTGTATTACAATATAATATAAGTTATCAATAGCCGAGATCCGATTTCTCGTTTGGTCTTTATATTATTAAAATAAAAATAGGAGGCACGAGAAGATGGACCACACTACATTAGAACTCATTCGGATATTTGCACATTGCGGAAATTATTGCGACGACATCATTTATTGGCCCTCCTAAGCTTTATGTAAAGTCTGGTGATATGGTGTTTTGCAGTCGAATTGGGCCGGCTTGGTCGGAATAATATCCTCGCTTACTTGATTGTGGTTTTTGTGGGTATTCGGCACTATCATGTGCCACACACCACTGGACCCCACATAGGGCCGGTGAAGGCGCGTAAATGCGTTTCTACGCGTCAACAAAAAAAGTGGTAACGTAGCGGTTAGTCCGCGTGTTATGCCAGAGGTCGCGGGTTCGAATCTCGTCCAAATGTTTATACATGTGTTATGTTACATGTATTTACATAATAAAAATCATAAATATATAATATTTCTTAAATATATGGCAACATTTATTAAATTTATACACAAATCTTTACGGCACTTACCACAGGACTAAGCTAACGCGGTGTGATAAGTCTACAGATATTATTATTATATTAGACATTTGGTCACTATAGACGCCTCTATTTGTATAAAATAGGTCTATTCATGGCCTAGCCATTTATAGTACGCACAGACCATACGATACACAACAGATTATGGAATACATCTGCCACTTCACCACGCCAGTGTTATGTGAGAGTTGTACTTGCTAAGTCGTAGCTGCCCGGTTCCACAGCAACAGTTCTCTGCTTCTTGAAAGGTATAACATTTCCGAAAAACCATTCTTCAACCATACGACGATCATCAGTTTTATATAATTATCGTCTTATCAATTCTCGACGCCCCTGGACATGCACATGTATTTTCATACAGATCAATTGCCGCCTTTCCCTCTAGTAGGAAAGCGTCGGGAGGTATTGTGTGAGTGAGAGCTGCCCTCCGGTTGTGCCAGCCATATCCAACTGCAAAACCGCATGTCATTAGTTCCTCGTTTCGAAAGGTTATATGCCTCTTTTTCTTTTTCAGCCAATTTGAACCACACACAGTAACTTCATTTTGTTTCAAATGGTGTCTTTAAGTTACAAGAAATAAAATGCTCCGATTTAAAACGTGCGGGAGATGGTAAAAGTTTATTGCAATAAAAGTACTTTTATGGATTTTATCGCAGTTTTCAGTATCCTCGAGGTTACGTTTGAGATGACAGATGTGCAGGTGTGACAAGTTATTAAGAATGTTTTTTTAATAGTATAGGGGGACAAACGACCAGACGCAGTATATAAGGTACTACCGACGCCCATGCACATCAGCATAATTATGCCGATGTGTTGCCCTCCTTTTCACCTCCCCCAATGGGCCACCGGCTACTCATGAACCGCATGAAACGCGACACTACAGGTGTTACTTTACGGCGAGTGAGCGAGGCGTACCTCCCCGGTCATGCCGGCCCAATTCCGTTGCATAGGAAGAAGTAATGCCATGCACCCTGCATGGCATTTTCTCCTCCTATGCAGCATGGTACTACCTCTTACAAAGAATTATAATTATTTAGTTGTTCGGATGAACGCAAACATTACTTATCATATCTTACTGCCTTGAGGTGCTATGTTTAGTTTTATATTTGACATGTTTATCACTAAGTCTTAAGCAAAGGGAAGTTAAATAATTGAAATAAAGTGTAATTAAATCCGTAAAAGTGGTTAATGAGTAACATTCGCGTAAACACAGGACATCAATAAATTTTTTATATTTAGTATGCCTTTAGGGTACTGAAGTAATCTTGGTTCTATAATGCCCTCCAATCATCACCAGACCAGCTCGATGGTACCACAATATTGTATAGTACCCTAATCTAAATATAATCTTCAAGTTACATGATGATATAAGAAATAGTTAGTTTGCTACAGCAAAACGTGTTAAATTTAAGTTTTTAAACAATTTTTTGTGTGAAGTAATCATAAAAAATGCATTTATAGATTTATTAATGTATTAGTTATTTCCTTTTCAATTTCAAAGTAACTATAGACGGCTGTATATTTCCTTATTAGAAGGACATACGAACGGCATCATGATAAGTTTCTTTTAACATTTAGACTAGCGATTCGCCCGCAACATTGAGACGATAACAAATTATAGACTAAAACCTCCCACAGAGATAGTTCTATATATGAGTTCTATCAAACTGCATGAAAATCCATCCAAATATTTTTTTCTGCTACCATTGAAGGTCCCAGGGTACCGGCGTGATTTGTACTACTTAAATAAACTTTGCATAGTAACACTTTTTACATAAACTGGTTTTTTTTGGGAGGGACCTACTACTGGTTGGCGGCTCCATTGCTCCCGCGTCTAAAGGTCATAGGACTAGCAAAGACTTTTGTGTTTTTTGGTTATATAACAGATTTATTGAAACATCATCATCATTATCAGCCCTTATCGGTCCACTGCTGGACACAGGCCTCTCTCAATGAACGCCAAGACGACCGATCTCTTGCTACTCGCATCCATCGCGGACCGGCTACTGCACCGAGATAGTCTTCCCACCTGGTGAACGGTCGACCAACACTTCGTTTTCCTAAACGCGGCCTCCCCTCCAGAACCTTGTTCCTCTGAGCGTGTGACCAGCCCATTGCCACTTCAGCGAGCCTATTCGTCGCGTGATATCGGATACTTTAGTTCTCTGCCTCATTGCTTCGTTACAAATTCTGTCGTACAGAGAAACACCCAACATAACACATTTAATAGCCCGTTAAGCTACCGCAAACTTGCGGACCAGTTCTAGATTAAGAGGTCATGTTTAGGCCCCGTAGGTCATCACGGGGAGAACGCATTGGTTGAAGACTTACATCTTGAAGCTCTGCGGTATATTGAAACACTACTACAATATATTCGAACTCGCAAAACGAGTGCATGAAAGCCTAAAATATTCGCGACAAATACTGTAGGTGTGCCGTGAATATTTTCTGAGTATCAAACTTATCGGAGAATTATCGTTCAGTTTGTCATATTTACATGAGTAACCAAACACATATGCTTCCAAAGGGATTATTTATTTTATCACTAAATATGCTTCTATCGACGGGATTATAACCAAACGATTTGTGTCCAAATATCGTGAAAAATGTATCAAAAATAAGTAGATAATGTAAATTTGTAAGTTATAAACGATACTTAAAAATATTAATTTATTAGGTTCTTTTAACTGGTGCCTCACTTGACTTTGATAATTGGCAATTAAGCCATTGTTTCGTTTAAAATAATGTGAATTATATGTGGAACAAGGGCATAAATAGAAAATTTATTAAAAGCGAAACCTTTACGGCTTTGTAAAGGCCTTTTGTCTCAATTAGTAGGTCAGATCTTTTTCATTTTGACGACAAAACAAAATATACCTTATATAATATCAAGCGACAGACTGGTATAAGTTAAGATATCTCGACAGAGCGGCATTTTCTTAAGTTTAACTGCAACATAAAACAGTTGAGAGGTCCTCTCATTACTAACTGTTATTGTCTGTTTATTGGTTGTTTGTGAGGTTGTAAGATGTTATGACACATCAATGACTATATCCAGTGATCCATAGCTCATTTATTTTTATTGATATGTCCCGATTATTTTTTAATATACCTCTTGTTTGTTGAACACTTTGTCGACATTTTGTTTCTCACTGAATTTAGAGATTAGCCGATGTTATATATTTCTACAATATTATATTATATAAAAGGGAGGGAGGGCGTCAGGAAGTTTGTCCCCTCAGAGCTGGAGTTCCTCAAGGATCGGTCCTCTCTCCCACCCTCTTCAATCTGTACACAAGTGACATACCGCGACACCCCGGCGTACGGCTGACGATGTTCGCGGATGACACCGCACTGTACACGTGGTACCTCCCCAAATTCGGACCCAAGCTACTCCAAAAGGCCGTCACCGAACTCGGTGAATGGTTCTTAAAGTGGAGAATAGAGGTAAACGCAGAAAAGAATAAGTCCATACTCTTCTCCCGGACCCCGCCCTACCACAAACCAGGAAACATGCCCGCCATCATGCTCTACGGTAACGTGATACCCAGAGCAGAGACGGTAAAGTACTTAGGCGTCACGCTCGATAGGTCGATGAACTTTAAGAATCACATTGACAACGTTCTGAAAAAGGCACGACATGTCCTTTTCAAATTATATCCGCTCATTAACAAGAAGAGCAAAATGGCTAATAGACTCACCTTATACACTACATGCATACGACTGATCATGTCGTACTGCAGTGCAGCTTTCGCGCACATAGCCCCGACCCAAATAGAACGTTTGTAGAAAATGCAGAATAGATTCTTGCGCATGGCCACTGGATGCCCGT
>JAFELO010000073.1:57787-79472 GCA_017140195.1 Eumaeus atala
CGAGCACGTAGTAGGAAATGGCACAACTTCAGAATTTTGGCAAATAAAATTTTACAGGAAATAACCATCGTAAAGGAAGTATAGGATGCCAGCACAGAGCAATGAATTAGCTTGTTGAGGTTACAGACATGTATTGATTTCGTATGTCCAAGAGAATGTATTGTGTTATAATGAAATTTTTACGAGTGTTTCGTCCCTCAAAAGGAAGTCAGAAACATATACGATTACTTACTGTTAGTTGGTCAGAAAAATATCAATCCATTTAGGATTTACAATACCCTAGTAAACCTACTGAAGTAACATATGTACGTCTCGAAAAAATGATTCTATTGTGCAAAGAACTGAAAGTGTATTTACTCAAATCTTTATTTTTAGTTGCATTCTGCGATTATTTACTGCTTTGAGGCACTATTGCCTTATTAAGACGATCTCCGTACAGTGGACGGTCCGAGATGGATGCGAGTAGCAGGATATCGGTCGTATTGGCGTTCATTTAAAGAGGCCTATGTCCAGCAGTGGACCTGTAAGGGTTGGTAATGATTATGCCATACTTCACTAGAAATACCATTGTTGTTTGTCAGTATTAGTAAGTTATGAAACCTACCACCGTCAATAATCTTCTTCATCCTACCCTTGTGCCGCTTCTATATCTGATGATATCGGGGTCAGCTAACAAATCTAGGGACGTGGCGAATGCACCAGTTTCATACAGTTCGACTGCCATCTAACCCCTGCCCAGAAGGAAAATGATACCCAATCCTAGATTAGGTTGAATTCATATACACGAACCCGGGATTCTTCGAGATGTTTTCCTTAACTGCAAGAGCACTCAGAAAACGTACTTAAGTAAAAACTCGTTGGAGGGGTTCAAATATGGACGACCCCGGAGGAAGTCCGCAGCGCTAACCACTAGATCATTGAAGCTCTTTTACCACTATCATTATTATTACTTTATTTTAGTGGGATATGGTACTCTATTGATCGGAGGTGAAACAAGTGTGTTGCGACATAAACGTTTTCTTAGAAAAACAATAGAAAATAGTTTAATTCCGCTTTTTACATTTTCATAATTCCTCTAACAATTTGATTGAAGATTGTAGATGAAATACTTACATTATCTTAAATTTCTCTGATAAGATTAATGACAAAAACACCTGTAATCGACACGGGCGTATGTTGGAGCATAGACATATCATACATTTGTGGTGTATTGAAAAGCATTCACGGAATTTTGCTATCAATTTTTGACATTAATATAACATCATCGGTTTCCGCAAATTACCGCTGGATTCTATGAATTATTTAATAACACAAATACATTTTCACGCAATTTGCCTAATGGGATAGGGGGAGAGAATCTTTTGAACTATATCTACAATTATAAAATAGACTCCCAAAATAGTGTTATTTAATCATGTTATTATTTAAGGACTGTTGTAGCCCGCATGGTTTTATAGATCTTCAAGCCTCGTGGTTCAGTCATAGTATGTTACCTTGACAACAATAAGTGCGTGTGAAAATGCTATGTCGAGAATCGATATGCCAACCATAATCTTACGAAAGGAGAAAGCATACCTTTCGACTTTCGTAAAATTTCCCTTAAATAGACATACCACGATCGGTAATAGGTGTCCCAAGGTGGTGTCTACAACCTTCACGACGTGGTTGTTTATGAGAGCTTCGAAGTTTGAGGAGGTAAGGTGGTATCTAATATAATGATAAGTGAAACTCGGGTCTTTCTGCCTTCCCAGTAGGGAATGCTTACATTTTACACATAGTGTGTGTGTATTTAATTGACATTACGACAAACAACATTCAATTTATAGAAAATGAACTACTTAAACCTAAATTTATTAATCTACTTTAAGAATTTTATTTTGAAAGAATATTTAGCCAAATATATTTTATAGGATGTCTAAACTAGTTATTTCATTGTAGCATCGAGATGAACATATTTGTAAATTACAGAAAACCGACTTGTGACTCCAGAACTAAAATATAATATTAAAGGTAATTTAATATGAGCATGGAATCAAGAAAAAAATGTAATTTAATTAAATTATTTTTTTATAATAAAGGTGATCAAACGAGAAATCGGAGCGAATTTACTAGTACCAACGCCCATAGAAAACCGAATAGTTGTCATGCAGATGATCTTCCGTCATTTCCTCCTCCCCCTAATGGGCCATCGGCCACAAACCGTGAAATGCGACAGTAAATCTGTCATTTTACGGCGGTGTCATGTGAGCGAGAGGTACCTCCGCGGTCCCATAATTTGGCTGCAACATCTTACAAAAATATTATTGTATAGTTAGCGATTAAAATGAAAGATATTCATTTGAAATTTGTCCTTGGCATTGAGGACCGCCATACACGGACTGCTTAGAGCTGTTGTGACCATCAGCTCGACAGCAGTCGTCTTGCGTTTGTAGTTGACTGCGACTGAATTTGGTTTCATTCAGGGTGCAGTCAACTCCAACCGCAACATGACTGCTCTCGCGCGGTTCATGTCAACTGATTCTAGCAGCCCGTCTATGGAGGTGGTATTGTTAATGCTTTCACATTGGCCCTTTTGGGGGAGGGGGGCAGGAAGGAAGGGCAACGCACCGGCATAATAATTATGTTTATGTTCATGACGTGCCCCCATGGCATTGGTGGTCGTAAAAAGGCTCCGATTTTACATTCACATTTATCCCACCCCCTACCCCCTATTCTATATAAAAAGACCATAACGGCAACTGTTTACATTGTTAGTAATTTATAGATCAGGATTATTTTCTTTATGAAAAAAAACTTGTTCAAGTGTTTCACCTAATATCCGAACTTCCCTCTGTCACTGTAAGTAATATCTGTCGTTGAGCTTTGCAAGGCTATAATTTATTTGGATACTGAAAACTTTTAGATAAGGACTCGAATAGAATTATCGCTTCATTGTTAAAATTTGTTAATTAAAGGTTTTCTGCTACTTTCTCCTACGATAGATTGATCACTTAGTTACCACCGATCTCTACTGCAGTAGCTATCCATAATGAAATAACGTTATCTTCATTTATATTGAGTAGAGACAAGTGTCCAACGAAGAAGTGGAAGTCACAGAAGCACGCAAAACAGACCGATGCTGTGTTAAGGTAGCAGCCATATATAAGGTATAAGCTATTCAATTCATACCAGGTAATTGAGTCTTACAATCATCACCCCGATACAAGCATTGATATGGTACGTGATTGAGGGTACAGAATTACCTCTTATCGACAACAAAAGTTATACTTATAGTAATGACATAATGATAGCTATAGCTATTGTTAAGGACGTTGTATAAACTAATTGTGATGAAATCATGTTTATGATAGTAACATGAAATATATATGTGCTTATTATGAAACCCCCAAAAACTATATGTGTGTATGTAATCGGTTTTCTGAAAAATTACTTAACAGATTTTCATGCGGTGTACCCTCAAATGGAATTTAGAATTTTTTTACGGTAAAAATCCAAACCGTAGCCAGCCGAGCCATCATGGACCGCTAGTCTAAAATATATTTTGGCGATTTTAGTATCAAAAATAATTTTTGATCGTTGCCCAGTATCATTTCCCCTAAGAGCAATTAGTTTTTTACAGTACATGAAGAGAAAATTTATAATAACACTATGTTAAGTACAATCTAAGAAAAGAAACACTCTTTAATAGATTTGGTAAATTGTTCACGAAATAAATATATTGTAACTTCTTGATGGCAATTTATAGCCCGTTAAAATAGGTTTATTGTAAGACACCGAATTAGGCATGAAAACATTTAAGGCTATAAAAAAGTTCTAAATTTCATCCATTAAAAATGTTACTATTGTAACATGTTACATACTAAAAAGTTACACTCATAAGAGTTGTTATGGTAACACTTAGCACTTAAAAAACATCATTCACAAATGAAAAGTAATGTTCCGAATTAAAATTTTCAATTAAATCTGTATCTATTTAAATTGTATGAAAATTGAACTTACGGGTAGCACGCGATTGAATCCACTTAGCAGTGCGTAAACATTCACACATACACATCACAACACATACACTATCATATTATTGCATGTCGTATAGTACGTGTCGTCACAGAGGCGGGCGTCGCGCGACTGACGCGGGGCGAGGCGCCGCGCAGGCGGACGCAAGGCACTATATTTTTCTCGTGGGCTCTGGATTGCCCACTTGTCTTTGCTGATGCAGAATGCAAAGCAAAAGCGCAATTAGAACGTCTCAACGAGACTGATTGTAATAAATATTATTATTTGCGTCTGGTATTGCAATTTCGCGCGATATCCATTTTCGTTGGCATAAACCTTGACTGAAATACACCTTCAAACGAATCTAATAATCCCCTATAATCAGTTGTATTTTAATCTCATTTTTTTATTTACGATGTATAATTAATTATCATTGGTATGAAATTAATTTCATCAATTGCATTTTCAAAAAAAAAAAATCATAATGTCCAACGTGCATGAGCTTAAAAAGGTTTATCAACTACAAATAGCTTTTTTCATATCCGCAGATCGTATGGTCCATGGTTCAGGTCGCGGCAAAATTGCTATTAAAATATTCGAATAGCAATTCAAATTCAGGAAGTTCACAGTATTACCTGACGTGCATATTATTAATCTGCGATTCTACGCCTAATTTCACTCTAGTCGTGTCGGACTACTTGATAGTAGTGGGGAATAGAGTACTTGTTCCGCGCAGTTATAGGTATGATATAAGGGATGGGGGAAACAATATTTTCTTAGCTTCCACGGCTTATAATTAAAATACATTCTATCATATGTTATGTCTGCCCACGAAACAAAAATGCCTTACATATATGATAACAACTACATTTATTTATTTATTACAAATATTAGTATATTTGTAATAAATAAATAATTGTGGACCTGTAACACTAAGATATTTTATTTTTCTTTATTAGGAAGTAAAAATGTTATGAAAATAATTAATTTTACTACTACAATCTTTCACATCTACCTAATAATACCAACTACTGCTTGCTTGAATTATAATCAGCCAAAGTCACAGTATATATGTAATAATTTTCAGCTATTGGTCATCTGCTAATTGAATACCATTGACAGTAACCTTATGGGACCAGAGCCTCGTGGGGGCATGGCACATAAAGGCTAAATTAACATGCGCATAATGGTGCCGAAGCCATCTCCGTACAGTCGCCTGGATGAACACACCCACACTGCAATTTCATAGCAATGGCTGCTACGATATTCCGGCGTAGCTGTGTTCATCTACCTTTAAAATGATCGTCTAGAAGTCAGAAGTAGCTCTCTATTGTGTATTGTATTGCATTTAGATTTGATTAGCATATAATATCCTAAGGGTTCCTACACAAACCGACATTGCATCATAAAAAAGCTGTTGTGGCATTTTTTGTATTGCGAATTTTTGAACCAAAGCGTTGGTTCCGGTGAAAGAAACAATGTCCGTCAGCATGCGGGAACAGACATTATTATGCATTCAAATATGTCTCGATTTCGCTCACAAGTTATCTCTACATTATGGTAGCTGTACTGTATCTGTATTGTCGCCTATCGTGTGGTTTGCCAGTTTCTGCGTAACATTTATTCGGATTTTGAGATGGCATATCGCAAATGTCGTTATTCCGGTACCCCAAAAACATTAAAATTCAAAGTCTTATAGGAATTTTAGACTAACTCATTATATCTTGATATATACCTCACCGTGCAGTGGCGATGTTCTAGATAGACATAGTCTGGAAATCCTTGTTCAAATTATTGATACCTTAAAATATAAATGGATACTACATAATTACTACTATTCATCGTACATTGTGAATTATTCACATGAATTATAATATCAGGCGATCCAATCTCCCTTTTTCATTCTGTGTATACTGTACATAATTTCGTTCTAGCCGAATTTCGGTCACCTCCGCCTTCACTACAGAGACTAGTCAACTGTGCATGACATGTTATAGTACACAGGCGCATGTGTAAACTCTGTTCCGCCATTGTCCTATTCCGATGGGACCGGTAATCTGACAGGACCGGAGAGAAATCAAGAGCAGGACCGACGGCTTAGCATGCTCTCCGAGGCACGCCCCCGTGTAAACACCGAAAACTTCCTGAATTCGGGTTGTTGTTAGAAGTTGACAAATATCAGTAACACCCTGATCCGACCGGAGACTCGTACCCAGGACTACGTTGAGCGTACGTACCATTTGATCACGAGGAATTCAATACATATTAGTCTGGCCATACATACTAGTACAATTGAAAAGAAATAAAATATTATTTTGAATTTGGAATTTGTCATTTTATATGATTACTCATTGTGGTTTCTTTTTTTTTGCCGACTGTACTGACGCAGAAAAAATATTTTGTGACACTAAAGTGGAGTGGGTTTTTTAAATCCGGCTTGGCCCGCCACTCTTTCCCACCGCTGCAACTCCTATATCGCCAGGATCGTCAGCGGCGACCACTGATGACCTTTTGATATAATCGCAGGGAGCCCGAGTGAATAGCTAAAATTGTCTTGGGACCCGCAACGAATATCTAATCAGAAGAAAATAGGAGGAGTAGGAAATAATTCCAGTTTCCCTCCCCAATCAAAGCGAAAGACAGTACAAGATTTCAGTGACTTGTACAGGCCAAGAAAAGAAAGGGCAGCCAGGTGAGGCCCAACTTCTATGCACCACAGAGATAACAACTCCTAGTACAATGTGATTGACTGATCGGTATTTAATTGTTACCATTTAAGATGTTATTATGACTGACTTAAAATTGTATTTTTCCAGTAATATTTATGGCAAACACGTTTGAAAGCACGGAAGTTCCCCACACTATCCACGAGATCGCCGTAATAAATTCTGCCTATATGGATAATGTCTAACATCATGGTTCGGTTACAATGCCAAAGACGTGATGCGCAGTTTGTTCGTATTCGTTACCTTCTCTGACGCAATCACAGAGAGGTGAAGCCTCTAGTTTAAAGCCAAAAAGTTTGCTTTTAAAGTTGCCTTGTCCGGTAAGGAATTGTGCAACGCAATGAATGGTTTCTAGCCGGTGTTTCGATAAGTCGTCGCGTACACACGAAAAAAAATATGTAAATGTCGTCCTTTAGTCGAACTATTCCATCGCGTCTGCCATTCGTTAACTAGGTTTTGAGTAGTGATTTATATTGGTCTAAATAGTCTGTTTACCTTGTGTCTGTGAATCAGGTTTTATGAAATCATGGTTGGAGAGATTCTTTGAATGATAACACATGGCTGCGCGGCGTTGAATTGCTAAGTCTACTGGCAGTAATCCGACAAGAACGGGTAGGGCCTCCATGCTAACGGTGCGGTAGGCTTTACATAAAAATATTAAAGAAAATCTTCGACTTAGGGGTAATCTACGTCACGCCGCGCCTAGGTTGACCTATCTGCCCACACAGGTGACCCATAGCAAATGCTTCCAAGTTACGTCGCGGTATATATATTATTTTTAAGGTCTTAAAAGAGACACCCCAGGTCAAGATTGAGATATTAGTAAAGGCATAAAAATTACGTTTATCGTTTTCTCATGTATGTATAATGCATGGTTGGCGTCCTTTAGGTCTCTCGAGATGCTAACCCGCCTGCAAAGTGGAGTGGGTTGATAAAGTTTCATTAGGAGTGACAAAGCTCCCCACCATGGTTCAACTCCTGTCGTGGCGGTGGAGTTTAGTAGCCTGGGGTGAACCCAGGTGAAGCCAATTGAAACTGGGGTGATCTTTGCACCCCTCTTATAAGAAGAAGGGGCTAAATATTAGGAGGGGAATCACTCTCGGTACCTCTTCGGTCCCCTCTTCTTATAAGAGCATAAGAAGAAGGGACTGGAGTGCTACAAGACGAGGCGCTTTTGCGCACGAAGCAAGGGGTGAGGTTGGGAACCTAACCCCACCGCACTGTCTCAAAAGTTTGTGGAGTTGTCCAGTAGTGCGGGGCAACCCCATCTGTGGAGATAAATTTGGTCCCTTAGGAGGCTAGCTAGCCGTCGGGGTGCCCAGATGATTAGTTATTCCGGGGCACCTCACCAAGGGCGGCAATAATCACACTCGCGGTGGTCTTCGTGGGTATTCGGCACTATCATGTGCCGCAAGCCCCACACACCGCTGGACGTCTACCCAGGGCCAGTGAAGGCGCGTAAATGCTTTTCCCCGCGTCAACAAAAAAGGGAGTAACAGAGCTATATACACAAATGCATCCAGGTATCATTATTGAGAAGATAACTGGATCAACTTAATAATTATAAAAGTCTCGGGATTGTAAGGGACCAATAAAGCACTTTTAGTATAATTCCTGAGAAGGTTCACGACGCCATGTTCAATAACCAATAACGGTCCTGCTGCTGGATTATGATTTATGTCAAAGTATGGTTGGCTCTAAATGCCATGATGATGCCATAAACATTTGGGCTCAATTTCGTAGAGGTGTGCTAGTACATCCGCAACTCGTAAGTCCAGCAGATATACTAGCACACCCACGATTAGCCAAGGTACTAAGGCCCATGATGTCATAGGTGGCAAATCTATGACCACTTCGGACACATACCAATCGCGGACAATGTAATGCGTACTCAGTATAATCCGAGAAACATTTGATAATAGTTGCCCGACTTGGGGATCGAACCCAGGATCCCACGCGGCTAACGGTCTTAACAGGCAACACCCGTACATAAATTACAAGCGAATGGCCTTGCAAGTATCTCTTGGGAGGAGATGGATACAGTTAGTTACCGCGATCTATCCCATGTAGTGCAGGAGTAGCAGGGTGTATTCCAGGGAAATTGGGCCTATATAACCGAGCTTTTGATTAAATGAACGTCAACTTTGTATCCGACCCTTGAAGTGATAGTTATGTTATCGCTGATTGATTGAGCGTAAATAATGGTTTATGGTTTATAAGTTCTCGATTACCCCTAGAGGGTAAATAAGAAAGACAAACTTGCATAATAATTATATTGATGGCTTTGAGTGTTGTTATCCAACGGCCTGATTAATAATTCTATAAAACTATTCTATAAAAAATAGATACTTCTTATACACATAATATCAACGTAAAGTGATGGCTATGCTATCGTGGTGCGATTGGTTCGTAAGAATCCAGATGGATGGATCTAGATGAATCCTGGTTGTGCAGATGGTTAATATTAATAAAATTAAGACATAATGTGTGCCTTAATGATTTGTGTTATAATCCTAGGCAGCGGAAATGTATTTAATTAGGGAGACTTTATATATAAAAATATAATACATATATGAATGTCCATGACCAAAACGTGATTCGAACCTCCGGCGGACCACGCTGGATCGTTTCCATTGCCAATGCGGCCATCGGTTGTTGATATAATAAAAACCTTAGCTTACAGTTACTCAAATCCCTTATCGAATGGGCCAGCGCGTAACTCGTGTTGTTGACAAAAGTTCAACCCAGGTATTATAGGAAAAGTTAGGGTAACTTGCGTTGTTTACTATATATTCCTGCCTATGTACCACCATTGTAAAGGCCGTGTACGCAAATGTATTATTTTCGTCGCAAAATTAAACTTCAACATTAACATATTATTCAATAGTTTTTATAGTTTATTCTATAGTTAACTTTAACATATTATTCTATAGTTCACAACAAAGAAAGTGTCGGTGTAAAAATGAGAAAGGGCATGCTCCGCTGGTTCGAGCAGATATACAATACGAGGATGTAGGCACCGAGGAAGACCAAGACTGACGCACCATGATCAGATTGATCGGCTGTTAACCGATGGTGGTGTCAAGAGACTTCACAACCGTGTTTATATGAAGGGACTAATGAATATGAAGATTAGTTTAGTAACAAGATTACCAGACTAGACATGGAATAGTCAGTTCAATGATTTCAACCAGGTTTCTAACAACCATGTCGTGGCTGTGGGGCTGAGTAGCCTAGGCTAAGGTTTAAGGCTTTCGCTCTTTGTAAATTTCTTGTAAGTAGAGTATATTTTCCTATTGTTACAAGAGAGCTGTACAGGCATGTATCATTGAGCTTCAGCCGAGCGAAACATCTGAAAGAATATGCTACAATTAATAAAGACTTACAAATATGGGTAGAAATTTGTAAATAATTACACGAAAAAATGTCGACTCTGATACTTTTGAGTTTTGGTACGTAAGTCCACCCGATCCATCATTAGACTGGCGGTTTTTGTAGAATGTAAACTAGCTACCGAAGAGTTTTGACGACTACCGACGCCCGTAGACACACGAAACACGACAGCATAGCTGTAACTTTACGGCTGTGCCATGTGAGATAGAATCCTACGTCGTACCGGCTAAATAAGACTGGTGCTTATCTTTGAATACAAGGACAATACTTATATGACAAGGACGCTGTTGTAATTCAGGAGAAGGTAGTGCCATGCTGCATAGGAATAGGAGGAGGAGGTACTGCCATGTAACGGAATTAAGCCGGCACGACCGGGAAATACTTACTTCTCTACTAAAGTCAGGTCCGCTGTCGCATTTCGTGCGGTTTGAAAGTAGCCGGTGGCCCATTAGTGTCGGGGGGTAATAGAAGCGCAACGCATTTGCGAAACGATCATGCGAATGTCCATGGGCGTCTGTAGTCTATAAAAGGCTCCGATAGCTCTTTTTTCCCCTTATGTTTTAAAAAAGGGCGAGGCAGGGCTTGAACACTCTCACTGAATACAACCATTGAAAGAGATTGCATTTCTTGTTTTTAATATATTTTCTATAGAATAGGGGGGCAAACGAGAATCGGATCCTTTTTACGACTATCGAGGCCCGTGGGTATCTACATAATTACGTTGCCCACCTTTCCTCTCCCATCCCGATGGGCCATAATAATTTTGGATTTAAGCCCATGGGCTTTTGGCCCATTCTATTGGGGCTTAGCATAGTCGTGACATACATTTATTGATTTCTTAGCTCTTATATTGACATTACTCTATATGGTAATAACTATAATAATGATAATAATAATCTGTAGACGGATCAAGTTACCTGTAAGTACTTAAGGTACTTGTGTTTCAGGTACTAAACAACGTAAATATATTCTTTTTTTTAATAAATGAAAGAAATTAAATAGTAATAACTTATCATACACTAAATCTTTCACCATCTCGACTAAAAGAAAATACACAACACTTTTTATTCACAATATCCGCAGTAACGTAGTAACACGGCTTACTAAATGAGTAATGAAGCCAATAAAATAAACAGATATCGCAGCTCCTAGCTTTGTATTAACCAAATTACAGTAATATACGTCCAAATAAATTATATTCATTTGTTGCTTTGTAAAAACGAGATGAATTACGCGAACGTGATCCTCGTGAAGATGGAGTTATGATTGCATTAGTCACTAATAATTATCGCTACTTCGGTATTTTTATCATGTCTTAATAAAAGAGGAGACTATTTTTGTTGTGTTTTAATAAACACAGGACTAATTTTATACTATTTTAATAAACACAAGACTATTACAATAAAACTACTTTTACGGGGTTCCACTCGGTTTATTTAATTATTTCACTAGCCCGACCTTTCAGAAGCCTTACAGCAACCACGGTCACGAGTGGACCGAGATGACAGGTGTCCTGATGTCACAAATTATTAGTAGTGTTTCAGAGAGCTAGAGACATTGTGAATGTAGACTGTCTTATATGGGGCAAACTAAAAGGTCCATGCAATCTCGCGTCAAAGAACATATCGCTGATATGAAACATCGGTGCGTTACAAAATCTACAGTCTGTGAGCATGCTGAAGTTGGCCCCGCCATTACATTAAATTGGATAAAAAATCCGCACTACGGAACACCGATTCCTTCCAAGGGTGTTCCGTGCGGCTATTGTCATTCAAAACATTCAAATGCCAATAAAGACGTTGGCTGGGTTCTTTCCTCTGCTTGGGACCCAGTAGTGTACTAATAATGCCCCATAACACAATCATATCAAAAAGCAAACATAATATCTCAAGACAGCACGACATAAAAAGTACTGTTTGCGTTAATCGTAATAATTGAACAATTATAATTCTTCGAGTACTCCTAACAATTTGTGACATCAGGTCATCTGAGTCCACCAGTAACCATGATTGCTGCAGATCTTCTGAAACGTCGAGCCACTTAAATAATTAAATAAACCGCGATAAAATCCTTAAAAGTAGTTTTATTGTGATGAGTAACATTCGCGTAAACGGCATCAATAAACAATGAAATATTAAATTACCATTTTCTGGGTACGCAGTGTTATGAGATCCATAATCAATCTCTATCTTAAGAAGTTTTATGGAATTACTGCCCACTGCGTCTGAAGGAGGACAATGGTTTTCGAGTGTATGTATGTAGATTACTACGTTTCTTGCGTGAAGCAGGTCCATCGACCTGGTCTCAACCAGGTCGATGGATTTCGACCTATGGGAGATCATAAGATTTATCTTGATAACATGACTGTTAACGGGTGCACTAAAATATATTTTAGGCAGTCAGTTTTTATGCCATTGGCCTGCCAAAATCTCTTCACTAATTCTTTTCTTGCCCGAGGGAGAAAGAAAATTCAAGTGTTCTTAAAATTATTATACACTAATTTTTATTTAATTTAAAATTATATAAGATATCTTTGTGAGTAAACCATAAAAATATAAAATCAGAGGCCTGGGGCCTTTGATTTCATGGGCCAAGTCAGAATATAAAAAGAAGCGAAAATAAAACTAAATAAATGAATTATAGAAAGTTAAGAAAATTAAGTTATTTCAACTTTTTCTCTTACGAGAAACAAAGTGCGTGTAACAAAGATAGAGAAATTTAATTATTTCGCAGGCAATTGGGAGAGAACATTGTTATTGTTATAGACATTTTTAGTACATTTTATTAACTCTACCATTAAACTAAATGTTGAGAATTGCTTGTGTAAACCTAGAAGAACAGCCAAAATTATATTTTGTAATTTCCTTTTTACCGGTAACTTCATACGTAAATATAAATTTTGTATTTTATACACACCTTTTGTTGAAAGTGGCCAAAAGATATGACATATCATTTTATTATAGTCATAACATATCGACACTTTTACTTAGGTCATTGTGTAATAAACAAAACAATATAAATATGTTTTTTATCAGTTTTTTTTTTGACTATTTAAAGTCGCACCATCGACTACAGGGTTATATAGCGAATACTTTCCTTTACTGCATTGACTTCGATTGAAATTTTTCGTGTGAACACTAAGTTGATGCCAAATATTTCTCTGCTACGAGCAGAGGAAGTCTCATTGTACCTACGAGAGCCTGGTACGCAAACATGTGACCAAGTGTATGGGGAGTTTTAAAAATTAACTGTCTCATCTATCTCATTCCACAAGAAAATCTAAAGAAACGCGATAAAATCTGTAAAGAGACACAACAATGAATAACATTCGCGTAAATATACGAAAACAACAATGAACAATCGTATAAAAATGACAGATTCCAAATTCAAGGGTAATGTTTCCTTATTTTTAATTGTAACATTACTTATCATCAGACTAAGTACATTATCAAGCAATTAGCGATCGTCAATGAACTAGTATAAAAATGTACAGATTGCGGAAGTACGGAATCTAATAACGAAACTTTTCAATTCTTATCTGGGCTTGCACCGATCGCTGAGGAGCGCACGGAACCTTTTAAAAGTTTCTCTTAATCAACTGATACTGCTTGCGTTGGCATCCCTCAATGCCAGATACAATTTTATCGTTAAAAATGTTATTAGTCACTTTCTGAAACTTTACCTGGTTCATCCGTGATGACTTATGAAGTTCGGATTTCAAAATGGTGTTACGATAATGGAAAACGATAATTTTTGGGCTGTTGATATATTTTTCTGGCAAATGGGAAATCGCTCCGATTTAGCTACTGTTAGACGTGGCTATGTTGCCGTCGATATGACGCATATGCGATACCCTTTTTCAGCCCATTCCCTTGATGGATACTCACAAACCACACGGAATGTGACACCATAGCCATCACTTGAGGGAGTGTAACGGGACCGAAAGTTCCTTCCCCGGTCGTGCCGGCCCGATTCGACCTTTAACAAAATTGTTGTACTAAACATATTATTTTGTATTCTCATACTTCTCTGATAATTAACATAAAACTCGCTTGCGTAAAATTGTTTTTAAACATAGCTCATAAGTGAATGTAGCTCTGTTGCAAATAATAACGGTGTGTTCATATTCTGTTAAAATTTTTATATAACAACTAATAACAATGTCTCAGTTATATAGATACACCTGTAATTGGCCGTACTATCTGCCCTGTGTTAGTTGTTAATTATAATATTGTACTCGCTGTTGGTTTATTATTAAATAAAAAAAAATATATTAAACAATTTGTGATTTTACATCATTTTATTTTTTTAACTTATATAACGTTGTGCACACATTTGAGCCACCCCTGTTACTTATGTCCCAAATCATAAGCTTGATATTGGAGAGTGCAAAGAGATCACTCAGGTTTATCCAATGTAAAAAATAATATGCTTGTTCCCTCGAAACATGTGATGTTCTGACTGATACGAAACAACAAAAATTTTTGTTTTTTTTTTTAAACTATATCAAATACAAAAAGTTTTGTTGTTATGTATGAGTCAAAATTCAGAGCCACTGAACACACAATTTTATTGATGCACATACTCTAGCGTTGTGTTAGTGTGCTGAGGTCATTATAAACGGCGCGCGGAGGTATCAAGGTAACACACATTGTGTATTTTGTAGGACATTTTCCTATTTTTGTATCACATATTCACGCCGTCCATTAATCGACTTTTTGTGTATTAGGATAATGAATACAAAATGATAATAAAAAGTTAATAATAAAAAAATATAAATTTTTATTTCCCCGACTGGTAGTGACTCTTTCAGGAGAGTGTCTAAAAGACCATTGTTATTCATCGCCGAAAAATATCTACTTATTTAAGTTTACAAGGAAATTTTAAGGTTATTGTTAAATATAAAATAAATAAGAAAATGTACAAAGTATTTTTAATGAAATATCAGGTCCCTACACATATCAAATTGGCGTTTCTCGTACTGGCATTTAATCACGAATTTCTGTTTAATCACAAATTTTTTTTCTGTTTTCCTGGGCCACAAAAACTACCGCGAGTGCCATCAGTGGAGCCCTTGGTGAGGTATCCCGGAACAACAATCGTCAGGGAGCCTCGATGGCTAGTCAGCCTCGTGCAATAGCGTGAGGTTCCAATGCTTGCCCCGTGCGCAAAAGCGCCACCTCCTGTTGCTTTTAGGTCTTATAAGCCCTTTTAAAAGAGGGGACCATAGATCCCCCTCGGTTCAATTGGCTTCGCCTGGGTTCACCCCAGGCTACTAAGCCCTTCCGCCACGACAAGGCTTGAACCATGGTGGGGGCGGCGAAACAACCTAGGCTGGTCAATCGCTATACGCCACTGCTTCTTCACGATAACGCTAGACCTCACACTGCACAACAGAGGGCTACCAAATTAGAGGGGGACTCAATTGGGTAATCTAAGACATCCTCCATACTCCCCGAACCTTTCTCCAATAGATTATCATTTTTATCGAAATTTGGATTGCTTCTTGTAAGTAAAAAAAATTCAACTCCTGTGGGGCAATCCATATTGGCTTCAAAGATATTATTACTTCCCGTTCGACTGGTCTTTTTATTAAAGGGATCAATGAACTACCTATGAGATGGCAAAAGTGCATCGAAAACAATAGTTCATTCTCTGCTTAGTTAAATATATTATATTGAAAAATACTCGACATTTTGTTCATCCCATACAAAAGCAAATTTCATATGTTCCTTACATATGAAATATGAGTATATATTACTTTTGTTACATACGTATTTATATTTGCTCATTCAGTCATAAACGCTTCCATCTATTCTTGATTTGCCATCTCTTAGAGGTCGGCTATCACTAAGGCAGTCATAATTCTTACAAATGGCAAAGTAATATATACAAAACCCTTTAGTAATTTCATTCGTGATATTTTGGAAGATTTAGTTTATAATTTTCAGGTGATATTTTGTGTTAATGTTTTTATGCCCCAAAATAATTGTCACCCTACCGCAACCATGATTAAAACGTACGAAGTGATGCTGTCAGATTTGGGAAGGTAGCGGGAATTGAGAGGGTGGTAGCGGACGCGGCTTACTGTCGGCAACACGTTTTGCTACTAACTCACAGTCCATTGTACGTCTAACAGCTCCAGACATTTGGGAGAGCTATTTACTTGTTTCTAAATTTATTTGAATTTACAATGATATGGTGTTTTATGAATGGAAAAATTTCAAATAAAATTCCAAGATGCATTCTTTTTGTTGTGGAAGTTACCGTGTACAGTTTTGTACCTTCCATGGCAGGTATTCCTTCACATTTAAAAGCCCTTGGAGCTCGATTCAAAAGGCAAAGTGAATGTGCTGACTTAGAACAAGCTACATGCACCTAAAACTATGTTGTATCTACTGATTGTGCTTAAAAAACCTATATACAAAAAAAAATAGTAAGAGGTTTTCCCAAGCTGCATTACAGCGGAATGGTCCGATACGACCGGAGTCGTCCTTTTTGTCACGGTTCGTGTGGTTTACGAATAGCCAGTTGAAGGGGAGGAGGAGGCTAGAAGAAGGGTAACGCACCGTGGACTATGGGTGTCGGTAGTTGTTTCTCGTTTGTATCTACTATAGAAAACTTTAGCTCGAAAAGCCATGGATGGTAGACATCTTAAGATTAAGTTGAAGACGTCATGAAAAGGTTACAATAAAATATTTTCCGCAACAAGAAACATGAAAGCCATCTAAGTTATAGCACGGCTCTATTCGTTTCGTCTCAAGTTGAGAATTAAATTGTCTGCAGTTCTAGTGCTCAACTCTTACGACCTAGTTATTGATACTATTCATACGGGGCTCGTGTTATGAACTTATACGGGTGATGTGTTTATTACGCTCTGAGTGTGGTTAAGTTTAACAATTGGGGGGCTATGTTCGTACTCTTCCACGGTGACCAACTGGGTTGGAGTGTTTTTTGTTCTTATTTGTTTATATCCGTGTTCGGTTGCTACGATTCTTTATTTTGAATATATTCCTTATTTTTCGGGTAAAAACCCAAAAAATACTACATATATTACTACATAATTCAGTATTCCTTTGGCTCGAATTGGCACAGTATAGCACACAATACAGAGAGCAACATAACACAATATAGAGAGCAGTGGGCATCATTGGAGGAGGCTTTTCCCCAATTAGGAGACCGTGCTTAACAAATCTTTATTATAATGATAATTTAAGTAGAAATAATTTCAGGAAATGTCAAAAAAATATTTTATTTTTATTTTGTTTATAAGATTTAGGAGGTAGTGCCATGCTGTATTGCAGCTGTAAACAGAGTACCTCACGCTCGCACAATACAGCCGTACAGGTACTTAGCATTTGTGAGTTTCCAGTGGCCCATTTTAGGGAAGGTTGGCAATCTGAATATCCATTATGCTGTAGTCTATGAGCGTAAGTGGTCGACATGGTGACAACTCGTTTTCCTCGCTATACTATAAGAATACTAGCCTATACAAGCAACTATGTCTGCGTAAACGTTTATTAAGGAATATAAAATGCAATGTACCTGAGCAGGGCTGATGTGAGCGGAACTGTATCTGACCTCAGATACCGGGGGCTTGTATGACAAGATGTTTAGTGATGAGATGTTCCTTATTGTGCATGTCACAGGAAACCAAAAATTATAACAGAACTCAGTAACAGTGTCTCAGTTAAATTGATAAACTTGTAATTGGGCATATTTTCTGAACTTTGTTAGTTTTTAAGAATCATGAAATTTGCTGTTGGTCGATCAAATAAATTTTGAAAGAATTAACATACGCAAGACAAAATGTACGAAGATGTAAATGTAGAGTAAGACAGAAGTAGGAGATTATTCTATATATAGAGGAAACCAGTCAAATATGCATCTTATATATTACTAGCACGGCACTATCTCTTACTAGCATGGCACTACCTCTTACTAAATAAATAAATTTCAACGTATATTGCGTAAGTCGTATGAATCTACGATAATGATTATTTCTTGTAACAAGAGCTAGAAACACGCTAATAGTAGTGTGGAGATTAGAAATAGTCAACTCGCCAGCAACACGTACCGGACATGATTCAGGGAATACGTAACCAAATTTCCAACATTTTACTTCTAGAGCCGTGCATTGCCTTCGTAATATAAAAGACACGTAGCAGTCGCTGTAAAACGTCTCAAGATTCACGTTGAACGTATAATGATACCTTCAATTGTGTACAGTTGAGAATACCCCTGGATATGTAGACTCAATTCGTATATAAATTCGGAGTTTAAACGATTTATTCGACTATATTGCATTTTTATCAATTTAAATCTGTACTTATCTTTACCTTTATATTTTGAATGCGTAAACCTCAGGCCCTAATACCCCGAGTTGAACAATTACTTTTGTGTTGAAGAGTACACTTATCGAGGAAGGCGTTAGGCCATCTTTAGGTGAAATCGTGTGGTGATGTTGGTGTTTTACATATGCATATTTAAGCTGTAGATTTTTACCTCATTCGTCAGAAGGAGGACAATTAGTATTAGGACTTATTATCTCCGTGGTCTATAGCAAATGGGCATTATCTGGCTGCCCTCTTTTCTGAATTTGTACAAGTCATTGCTATCTTTTACTGTCTTTCGGTTTGATTTGAGAGGGAAATTAGAATTATTCCCTACTCTTTTTATTTTCTTCCGGTCAAATTCGTTGCGGGTCCCAAGAGAGTTTTAGCACCTCTCGGGGTTCCCTACGGTCATGCCAAAGTCATTATTTTTGCCGTCGTCGATCTTGACGACACAGAAGCAGCAGTAATGGGAACGAGTACGGGTCAAGCCCGTTAAAATGGTTTGTTTTTTGAGCATGTGTAGGATGTGTGGGTACTTTGTTGATAACAGGAGCGGAATATTTTTTAACAGTCCGATTTTTGCTTTTCAATTGAGAGTTACGTTATTCTATATAATAATACTGCCATTGCGCCGTAAATAATTTTTTCAATAGTAATGTTGTCAAAAAAGTGAGAGAACGCGAGAACTTCCGACAGTTGAGATAAAGACTGTCAATTTAAATGGGGATTGAACTTTTACGAATTCTCCGTAATAAAAAGTACACTACTATTGGCAATAGTAATTTTATAGTCTATTAAACTGTAATACGTTCCAAATGGACGTGTAAAGACGGCCAATAACAGAAGAAATAACTTTCCGTAGACAAATTACCTATGTATTAAGAAGTAAAGACGCTGGCATTTATTTTGCCTATTACAAAAAAAAAACCTCTGGTAATTTTGTCTTACGAGCACAAAATTTGGTTTCCAAACCTTATTTTGCTGGTTAAACAAAATTACACCGTCTACGAAAAGAAGATTTAATGTTGCATAAATACTCATTAAACTGATCAATGTAATCATCATTCACATTCAATTGTACCAGAGGTGTAGGTGGAGTCGCGTTAAAATGATTTGTTTGTCAGTTTTATATACCTTTTTATCCAATTTCAACCAGGTGAAGAAGTTGGATCTTCGAACTTTTGTGGCGTATTTTTTTTTATTTTTTAGGATAATCGACGCCCATGGAAATCTACATTATTGTCATGCAGGTGCGTTGCCCCCATTTCCGCCAATGGGCCCTTTTGATCCGTAGAGGCAGGTAAATTGATTTCTTATCAGCATCGACAATCATGTCTGATAATGAGATAAACCAATGGTTGGTTTTACTAGATACTCTTTTACAATATTAGAGGACTGTCCAACCGTCCGAACTCTATGATGATTACCGTTGTCCATTAACATCAGCATATAGGTTGAGCGGCTAATAACATACAATAAGACGAGTTATGTTGTGTTGCTCTCCTTCTGCCTTACTGTCTCAGTTTTCAGTGACACATAGAGGTCACTGAAAAGTCAAACGCAGAACGGAGTGGGACATCATAGGCATTTGTCACTTTGCGTTGGCTTGGCGTGTGTCAGAGGTACAATCCCGGGCATGCTGGCCGAATTCGTTTGCTACTCAACAATACCACAACTACTTACTAAAGCTATACTGTAGGATCTTTAGATTCATTATTTATATTAACATTCTTTCTTTCTTTTTTATGTTCTTTCGTTTAAAAGGCATAATGGATTCAGTTTGTAATGTGCTAAAAATTGCTGAAAAATATGCAGTTTTTTCTACTTAGTTCATTACTTTTTGCACGGTCGTGGTTTTAATTCTGTTATATTTGTGAGACCATGTAACTAAAAGAGTATATTCAGTTTAGTAAAGGTCAATAAATTAAATACCTTATGAGATATATATTAAACTTTATAAGTGATTATTTCATTTATTGCAATGGTGTCGACGAGTTACATAGTGATGTAACAATTAACGTTAGTACTTAGTAATAAATACATGGGAATATGTTACATATTGATCATGTTTTATGCGTCGGACAAAATATTCTTTCTATGTGGGGGATCAATTGCTACAAATGCAGGTAATTTGAAGATACATGTCGCTTAGATAAAAGATATTCCAAGATTACATCTGTCTCTGTCTATATTTCAGAAGATCAAGGTACATTCATCTTCGTAGACCTTGTAGAAAGGCGGCCAAAACTGTATTTGGTACTCCAAATGTATTTGGTACCTACTAGGTATGTATATGGAAATATAAATAAAATAAGTGATTTATTTTTTAATATATAATTCTATACATCTACAGGCTATAGCCCGTAACTTGTGTTACTACATTTTTTGCTGCCAGGATAAGTCCAACTTATTTACTATATTTTTTTATGTTTATCAATGTAATCATATGTATCACTATAACATGTTTTATTTCTTAATTAATAAATCATATATTTATTATTATTTTATGTCAAGTATAAAACAAACAAGGTTATTTGTTTCAGGTGATTTTACTTCTTGCTACTGGAATTTTTCTTTTCTAGAATCTGATTTTACCCACCATTCGTTCACACCACTGCTACTATTGCATCGACAGTGATAACTGCAATGACTCTTTGGTATGATCGCAGGGAAACCGAGGAAAAAACGGCAGATTTGGGACATATATACAAGGACATAACATCACAAAAAACCGGTATGAAATGTTTATAATATCTTTTTTCTACTTAGGTCGATCTAAAGGTTCGTGGCCTAACCTACATGGAGCTTTGACATCTTTTTAAATCTACCGTCATTTGTTAGTACATTTAATATTGATTTATTGTGCGCAGTTTCATTACGATACTGCACAATGTAAATTTTCTGTGATTATTTGTTTGAAGCAATCTGACACAATTTTCAATAATGGAGAAAATTGTACACCGTGCAGTCATTAAGCACCTCAATAAAAAAGGCCTATCACCAAAAGACATCCATCAAGATATGGTTAACACTTTGGGGGAGTCTGCTCCATCGTATTCCAGTGTCAAGAAGTGGGTAGCTGAGTTTAAGCGCGGTCGTGAGAGCATTAAAGATGATTCTAGTAGTGTGAGGCCTACATCCTCTACCACGATAGAAAACGTCGACAAAAGTGATCTCGTACTGGGTGACCGACGTTTGACCATTGGTAAGATAGCTGAGATAACAAACATTGGTTAT
>JAFELO010000073.1:89713-101116 GCA_017140195.1 Eumaeus atala
ACATGCATACATATGTGTGTATGTATGTATGTGTGTATATATATATCTGTGTATTATGTGTGTGGAAAAGTGCGAAATAAAAAAAAACTAATTGTATGATATTTGCTATAGTTTTACGTCGCAATGTTGTAATTCGTGTAATGTCCCTAAATACACAAATAATACTGTTGCCAGAGGGGAAAAAAATAATAATTGGTGAACCTTAAAATCAGTGCCAGAACCTTAGTTCTGATTTATGCTGAGGTCTCGTCATTTTGTAAGGTGTCCAGATGGATAAAATTTGTTAGTCTTCTTTTTTATCTAAGTGTTTTTATTGTGTTTTTTTTTTGCAAATTAATTATGTTTTGTAATTTTTGTACAATAATTCCTGATTTTGGTACCATGTTTCTCTTAACTTATTTGTTTCGTTTGTCACATTACAAATTTTTTTTTTTATTTTATTTAATGAAGGAGGTTGCCCAAATGGTGGGAAATATCGTGGATGCTCGCATGTCGGGACAGACACTAGAGGCTTCTGCGTCGCTGGCTAAGAAGCAGGAGGCGGAAAAGCCGAAGCGGACGCTCCCCCGCTCCTCGGCCGTTATTCTCAAATTACGGCCGGAGACAGATGATAAGTGCGCGTCATATGCTTCGGCGCTGCTTAAGGCAGAAAGGGAGGTAGACCTGAAGGAGCTAGGCATCGGCACGCTCGGGATACGCCAGTCGGCTAACAGAGCTCGGCTTATAGAATTCTACGAGCAGCGAAAAAGCTGACATACACGCCGCTCGTCTGAGGGAGGTACTGGAGGAAGAGGCGGAGGTCAGCAGGCCCGAGAAGAAGGCGGACATAAGGCTCTCGGGCCTAAGTGACGCAGTCACCGCGGAAAGGTTGACAACCGCGGTGGCCAAGGAGGGGGGCGGTAACCCGGGCAGGGGTCCTATTGCAGAATCTTCGTGCGGTTCAGTTTGGCTCGGTCACAGCACATATCGAGCTCCCGGCGACGGCAGACTAAGAAGTTGCTGCAAGCCGGGAGTTAAGAGGTGGGGTGGAGTCGGGTGGGTCCTGCATTCCACCTCCACCACTGTTACCGAAACCTGGCGATGGGGCACGTGCCCAGTACGTGCCCTGGTGGCACTGACCGCAGCACTCTGTGCTACCGCTGCGGTCAGCCCGGCCACAAGGCCGGTGGGTGTTCCGCCACCACCCGTTGCGCGGTGTGCGCGGACGCTGGCAGACCAGCGGGCCATGTGTTGCGGGCATATCCGATAAGCCCCCTGTCCAGCGCGGGAAATTCTCTCCCTCTCAGAGGTGGAAACGTTCGGGGTCGGACGTAGAAATGGCCTAAAATGCTTGCCATCTCAGCGTTCTCCTGGAGAACGTCAAACACTCCATCACGCCGTACGCCGTGCCCTCCAGTCCAAAATGGGCTGGGGACACTGGCGGCTCGGTGGCGATCGTGGTGTGGCCTGAAGCGGGCCTCCCCTCGTAGTCAAAGCAAAGTACGTGGTGGCAATTCGGGGAGAATTACGGAGATGCTCCAGCCGGACCAACTGGGGAAGATCGTCGAAATTGTTTTCCGATACACCTGTGGGCTTCATGCCCCCCAGGATGGCACGGCAGACGTTGGACGAGGAGGAGAGTGTTCCGCCACCCTTCACGGAGGCGGAAATGGACGTGATTTTGACTCGCCTCCAGAGTAAGAAGAGAGCACCGGGTCCAGACGGGGTGTACGGGAGAGTGCTGGCAATCCCTCTCGTGCACCTCGGGGATAGCCTCCGGGAAACTTTTGACCGCTGCCTGCGGTCTGGTCAGTTCCCGGGGGCATGGAAGGAGGGTCGGCTCTGCCTGCTTCCAAAGGCAGGGCGGGCCATGTACTCGGCTTCATCGGTCCAACCGGTGGTGCTGCCGAACGAGACCGGGAAGGCCTTAGAACGGATCGTGGCCTCCCGTCTCGTTCAGCATCTGGAGGAGGGCGTGGGACCCGGACTCTCGAAGTCATAGTTCGGGTTCCTAGTACGCCGGTCGACGATAGATGCCCTCAAATCGCCTGCGGGTGGAGACGTGTGAGGCGGAACAAAGGGGGGAGGTGGTTTAAACAGTCTCCCGCACAACGTGATACAGGAGGCAATGGTCTTTTTTAAGATGCCACAATATCTCGTGAGGCTGCTGGAGGCGTATCTCTCCGGTCGTAGAATGACTCTCGGGAAATGGTCGGGGTCCGTGGAGTAGCGGCGAGTCGGGCGCGGCGTCCCACAGGGTTCTGTATTTGGACGAATCCTGTGGGACGTCGGCTACGACTGGATCCTGCAAGGCCTTCTCCTCCTCGGGATGGGAGTCATCTGTTACGCGAATAACACCCTCGTCTGTGGTCGGGGATGAGACTACAAGGAGGCGGCGTGGCTGGCCGAGGTGGGCGTTGACCTCATGATCAGCCGCATAGAGAGCTTAGGTATTCCGGACCCCCACCGGTGGCTGCTCTGCTGATCAGAGAGGCGAGGGTCAGGTTGAGCCTTCACATTAAATATCTGGGGCTCATCATTGACGGAAGATGGACCTTCGGCCCACACTTCGCTATGGTGAGACCGAAGGTCGTGAAGGCGGCAAGTGCGCTGGACAGACTCCATCCGAACCTCGGAGGACCTAGCGCCGCCTGCAGGCAGCTGTACTCCGGTGTCTGTCGGAGTATGCAAACGTACGGTGCTCCACTTTGGGCAGGTAGTCTCACTGCAAAAAATAAGGCCTATCAGCGCTCTGCGCAGTAGGTCGTCGCAGTGAGGTTGAGCCGGGGTACCGTACGGTATCGTGGGCTACAGCGACAGCCCTAGCCAGCGATCCTCCGTGGGAACTAGTGGCAGAGGTTCTTGCCGAGTGCTGCTTCTATGTCTCGGATAGGAGAGCTCTCGGCCTGACCCCCATGTATGACGAGATCCTACGGATTCGCCGATTATGGCATGTGGCGTTAATGTAGAGGTAGGGGGAAGACCTGGCGCGGCAGCCATACGGTAGAGAGATAACGACTGACTTGCTCCCGGTCCTCGAGCGCTGGATGCGTCGTAGGCGCGAACCCCTCATCTGCCGTCTAACGCAGGTGCTCACCGGGCATGGTTGCTAGGGTGAGTATCTGTGTAAGACGGCCGCAGGGAGCCGACTCGTTGTCACGATTGTGATGCGGCGGTGGATTCGGCCCAGCACACCCTCGACACTGAAGAGACATCTGTGTCGCGTTTCGTGTGTCGTAAAGCGACAGCTTTACGGCGGTATTATGTGAGCGACAGGTACCTCCCCGGTCGTACCGGCCCAATTCCAAAGGAGGATGTAGCATAGGAGGAGTTACTGTCGTGCACTATGCATGTCACTAACTCCTCCTATGTAGCATGGCACTACCTCTTCCTAAAATTTGCCCACAGTGCAATTTAAAATAAAAAAACGTAAAAGAAATGTAATAAAATAAATTTTAATCACGTAAATAGAAGTCTAATTAGGTAAATAGACAGCGGGCCAACGGCTAATAAGATTATGTGGCATAATACAGAAATATATTTTTTTAAAGTCCCGTATAAGCGATGTATTCATTACTTTATAAAAGATTACTCAGTGAAAAGCAGCGTAGGCTCGGCCATTGCGAATAAAAAGATTCAATGCCGAAACGCGGTTCCGGCTGCTTTTGTGTAATTTTCCTCTTAAATTCTGCGAGATTAGTTTTTATATTCAATTTGGTAGATTTTAACGTTGGATTTTTTATGACAACCGGTTGGGTCAGTTGGAAACGAGATGATTAATCCGCGTATTACGCCAGTGGTCTCGGGTTCGAATACCGCCCTTTTTTTTGTTGACGCGGGGAAATGCATTTAGGCGCTTTCACTGGCCCTGGGTGGGTCAAGTGGTGTGTGGGGCTCGCGGCACATTATATAGTGCCGAATACCCACAAAACCACCGCGAGAGTCACCAGTGCCCCGGAACAGCTAATTATCGTGGCACCTCCATAGCAAGTCATCCCCCGAAGGTACCGACGCCACCTCCACAGATGGGGTTGTCCCGCACCACATGACTTTGGGACAATGCAATGGTGTGAGGTTCCCAACGTCGCCCCTTGCCCCGTCCGCAAAAGCGCTGGCCCTTTTCTCCCTTGTCCCCTCTTCTTGTAAGAGGGTAACAAAGAGCGGCACCTCCAGGAGGAGGAGCTTCTTAGTCCCCTCTTCTTATAGAAGGGTTGCTAACAGCCGCTACCTCCTCGGTTCAATTGGCTTCGCCCAAGGTGTCTCGGACCACTCCAGACTACTGAGCCCCACCGCCACGACAAGGCTTGAACCATGGGGGGGGGGTTCGAATATCACCTAGGTTCCGTGACCCGATATTCGAACCAGATTCGATATTAAAGTATGTATTTATATAGTAAAAATCTGAAATATTTGAAATTGATTAAATTTACGAAAATATTAAAGTAAAAAAATAATATAAACAGTTGTGTAGTACCTGTAACACAAGTCCTTACGGTACTTATCACAGGACTGGGCCAACGCGATGTGATAGGTCCACAGATATTACTATCACAACCATAGTCAAGCGTGGACTATCTGTAGCCACTAACCAACACTAGTAATACCTGGGTTGGTTAGTGGCTACATTCAGTCCACCCTTGACCATGGTTGTTGTAAAGCTTCCGAAACGTTGGATTAGATAAATAATTAAATAAACAGCGATAAAATCTTTAAAAGTAGTTTCATTGTATTGACTACAGATTGAAACAATCGCCAAACAGCCAATGGTTAGGCAGAGACCTTGTCGCACCAACTTTAAACGATTGAATTTCACATAGATTGGGCAAAGTTACATAATTATTTTCGTTTTTTTATAGGACAAGGGGCAAACGAGCAGGTGGTAGGTAACTACCGCCACCCATAGACATCCGCATAAACCGAGGTTATGCTGGCGCGTTGCCGTTAATTAAGATGGGAGTAAGCTCTTTTCTTGAAGAACCCCATATCGTATCGGTTCGGAAATACCGACGGTGGCAGCTGGTTCCACATAAAAGTTGTGCATGGTATGAAATTGCGCTTGAAACTCTCAGCCGTAGACTTTTATTAACATTATTTTTCTGTAACATGAAATAAACAGTAGAATCGGACAAACATCGTGGCAAGAAATTTTATAAATATAGATTTAAGCTTTGAAACTCGGAAAAGCGCCTTCTTTTTGTTCAATCGGTAAAACACAACATGCCATTTTTGGGGGCTTTTTGTGTTTTTATTTATTACTGTATTAGGGGTCAAACGAGAAATCGGACCCATTTTACAACTACTGACGCAGATTAACTTCCGCATAATTTATTTGTCTCTATTTCACAATTCACCTAAGTTGTCACCACTCACAAACCGCACGAAAAGCGACACCAAAGTATCACTTTAAGCCGGTATAATGTGAGCGAGGGATAGCTCCCCAGTCAATGCAGCATGGTACATGCCTATTTCCAAAATGTCTAGAGATATTCATGGTCTACTTGTGCCATACAAAAAGTGCATGCATGTATGATTTTTTAGCATCATATAAAAAGTGAATGAAAAAGTGGGAAGACAGATTTTGTTTTAAAATAGATCTTTAGTTTTGGGATTGTTTTAAAATATTTTTTAATAAACGATAGAAAATTAAGGAACTAATACTTAACATATAAATTCTTATTGAAGACAAATTTATGATGCCCTTGAAAGTTACGAACACCAATTTAAAAAATAGCCAGCCTTAGATATTGCCTTCACTATTTTCTTACGGTTGATTTCTAGTGTTCGAGATATTTTATGACGGACAGTTCAAAAATAAGATACGCTTCTTTATAAGAGCTATGAATCATGTCGTTGCTATCTCGCGATTGATTGCCCTTGAGATCGTCTGGATCGCAAGGTTCAAGTAGTCCTCTAGATTTATTTACAACCGTTAACCACAAGCCTGTCTGTAATTTCTAAATAACTTAAAATTTCTCAAGTGCATTATTGTATAGCCATTTCTTGATAAAGAGGTTTATAGGGCAGGAAATAAGGCAATTTTTTTTCTAAAACTGGTCCTCCAGCGTTGGTAATTCACAGTATAAGCCTGAGACGGATGATTCCCAATATAGTATCTAATGTGGTGTTGGAAAGCAGCAGTATTCAATTCTACTACATGACTCTACGTCTAGTATCTACATAGCAAGTCTTTACGGTAATTAGCACAGGCCTAGAACAATGGGTCCGCCACGGTTCAAGCATTGTCGTGGCGGTGAGGCATAGCAGCCTGGTGCGAATCCTGACACCTTGGGCGAAGCTTAAACCGAGGGGGCTCTTATAATAAGAGGGGGCAAATGGGCAAGACGAGGAGGTGTTTTAGGCAACCTAGGCAAGGAGCGAGGATGGGAACCTCACTCCATTTCACTGTCCCAAAGTGGGTGGTGTTGTCGTGTGGTGCGGGACAACTCTGGAGTATTTGGAGGAGGCTTCGGTCCCAAGGGCTGCCTGACTTAGTACCCTAATGATTGTTGTTCCGGGGCACCTCATCAAATACGGAACTGATCATAGTCGCGGTGGTTTTCGTGTGTATTCGGCACTACAATGTGCCGCAAGCCCCACACACTTAGGACCGGTAAAGGCGCGTAAATGCTGTCCTCGCACTTGATCCTCCGCAGAATCGAAGGCGATACAAGCCGGAGCTCTGCACCCTACCGGAGGTGGTCGTGTGGGAGACTCGTCAATACCAGGCTATTTCTTTTTAGGTTATTAAACATTTTGAGGAATTAATGGCACCCATCTATTCGGAGCGCTGCCACAGGTCCCAGGGTGAATTGGGAAACGTGTATGGAGCCACTCCCATGGAGGCCCTATGGACAGACTCTGACTTGAACGCTGTTACAAGGAGGACGATAAGTGGTGGAAGTGGGATAATTGGGTCCCAGGTAGAGCAGCGGGCCCTAACTGTAAAGTAAAATGGCTATAGAGTGTAAGATGGCACTTGCTGTCTATTATGAGGCTGAAAATAAATCCAAAGGAACCTGAGAAAAATGAAGGACCAAAAAGTAGCTTTACTCTGTAGTTTAATTAAAGGGGTTAAATATAAATAAATTATTCTAGCCTGGAAACATAAATTAGAAAAAAAAAGTAATAATTGGGATAATAATGAAAAACAAAATTGAAATAATGTAATGATCTTCTAAGAAGCTAATTCACTTATATATGGTAAAAAAAAGTTATTATCCCTGCATGCGCAAATACATTATCCAAGGACAAAACAAGGTAAAACCTTTAAAGTGGGGTGCTGTTGGTCGGATAACCTCCTTGTGGTGTACCCTAGGCAATGGTGGCCGCCGCAGAGCGTCTACTAACTGCGGTGGCAAAAGAGGGGGCTACAACCCGGGCCAGGTCTCCCTGCGCAATTATCGCAAGGGGCAGTTCGGCTCGGGCTCGGCCCACATCGAGCTCCTCGGATCGGCGGAGGAGGCCGCCACCGTCGGCCGTTGGAGCCTCCCGCCGCTGTCAGAGTTTCTGGTGGACGAGGCGGCTGGTCGGCTATGCGACACGTTCACTGCGGTGTGCAGAGCGGCCATGCCGCCCGCGAAGAGTCCGCCCCAGCGGCGGGAGCTCTACTGGTGGACGGCCGAACTATCCGGCCTCCGGGCCACCTGCAACGGGGCCAGGAGGCAGTACACCCGGAGCAGGAGGAGACGACCCCAGGATGTCGACAGGGACGACAGGCTGCGCAGGATCTACGCGGAGAAGGTGAAGGTCCTGCAACAGGCCATTTGCCGAGCCAAGGAGCTCGTAAGGGATCGCGATAGGGGTCCCTGGGTCCAACCGTACAAATGGGCGCGGAACAAGCTCCGCGCCCCGTCGACCCCCATCACGGAGATGCTCCAGCCGGACCAACTGGGGAGGGTCGTCGGGGAATTGTTCCCTGACATACCCGTGGGCTTCATGACCCCAGGATGGCTCGGCAGACGTCGGAACTGGTGGAAGGTGTTCCGCCACCCGTCACGGAGGCTGAAATGGAGGCGATTCTGACTCGCCTCCAGAGTAAGAACAGAGCACCGGGTCCAGACGGGGTGTACGTGAGAGTGCTGGCGATCCCTCTCGTGCACCTCGGGGATAGCCTCCGGGAAACTTTTGACCGCTACCTGCGGTCTGGTCAGTTCCCGGGGGCATGGAAGGAGGGTCGGCTCTGCCTACTTCCAAAGGCAGGGCGGGCCATGTACTCGGCTTCATCGGTCCAACCGGTGGTGCTGCCGAACGAGACCGGGAAGGCCTTAGAACGGATCGTGGCCTCCCGTCTCGTTCAGCATCGGAGGAGGGCGCGGGATCCGGACTCTCGAAGTCATAGTTCGGGTTCCTAGTACGCCGGTTGACGATAGATGCCCTCAAATCGCCTGCGGGTGGAGACGAGTGAGGCGGAACAAAGGGGGGTGGTGGTGGTCGCGGTGTCGTTGGACATCGCGAACGCTTTCAACGGCACAGCGTGATACGGGAGGCACTGTCTTCTTTCAGGTGCCTCCCTATCTCGTGAGGCTGTTGGAGGCATATCTCTCCAGTCGCAGAGTGGCTCTCGAAAACCGGTCGGGTTCCGTGGAGTGGCGGCGAGTCGGGTGCGGCGTCCCGCAGGATTCAGTACCTGGACCAATCCTGTGGGACGTCGGCTACGACTGGGTCCTGCGAGGCCGTCTCCTTCCCGGGATGGGTGTTATCTGCTACGCGGATGACACCCTCGTCTATGCCCGGGGACGAGACGAGGAGGCGGCGCGGCTGGCCGAGGTGATCGTAGAACCTCGTGATCAGCCACATAGAGAGGTTAGGGTTTCGGGTCAGATTAGACAAGACCGAAGCCCTTCTCTTCCGCAGGCCCGGCCGCAAGGGACTCACACCGGGGGCCGCTCTGCAGATCGAAGAGGAGAGGGTCAGGTTGAGCCCTCAAATAAAATATCTGGGGCTCATCCTTGACGGAAGGTGGACCTTCGGCCCACACTTCGCTATGGTGGGACCGAAGGTCGTGGAGGCGGTGAGTGCGCTGGGCGGACTCCCTCCCGAACCTCGGAGGACCCAGCGCCGCCTGCAGGCAGCTGCACCCCGGTGTCTGTCGTAGTATGGCGACGTACGGTGCTCCGGTTTGGGCGGGCCGTCTCACTGCGAGAAATAAGGCCCATCTGCGCTCTACGCAGAGGGTCGTCGCAGTGAGGTCAATCCGGGGGTACCGTACGGTATCGTGGGCTGCAGCGAAAGTCCCAGCCGGCGATCCCCCGTGGGAACGTGCCGCGGATAGGAGGACTCTCGGCCTGAGCCCCACGCATGACGAGATCCTACGGATTCCCCGGCGTTGTGGCGTTAACGCAGAGGTGGGGGGAGGACCTGGTGCGGCAGCCGCACGGTCGAGAGATAACGACTGCCTTGCGGCCGGTTCTCGTGCGGTGGATGCGCCATATGCGTAAACCCCTCATCTTCCGTCTGACACAGATGCTCACCGGGCATGGTTGCTTCGGTGAGTATCTGTGTAAGACGGCCGGCAGGGAGTCGACGACTCGGTGTCACGATTGTGACGCGGCGGTGGACTCGGCCCAGCACACCCTCGAGGTGTGCCCGAGATGGGCGGCGCTGCGTCACGATCTGACATCAGTTGTCGGTGGGGACTTGTCAAAATCGAGCATCATCGTCGCGATGCTCGGCAGCGACGAGTCCTACCAGGCGATGGCTTCCTTCTGTGAGACCGTCATATCCCAGAAGGAAGCCGATGAGCGGGTGAGAGAGGAGGCTGCCGACGCGGCCTCCCCCCGCCGACGACGAATGCGGGTACGAAGGAGGCGCTATCTACAGCGCCTTCAGCAGTGTCCCTGTGTTCCGTGTCGGGCCGGGATGGGAGCCCGGTCCACTTCCAAAGACACGGCGTCGTGGGGACTGTCATAGCGCAGCCGGACAAATAGCGGCTGAAGGCTCCCGTAGGGGTTTAGTTGGTATTGCTACCCAATGGCCGAGTCTAACATTGGTCTGGGGGGCTATCCGGGCTCCCAGGTATCATGCGTAAATGCATTCCCCTTGTTGATCTTTTTTCTTTCCCTTTGCGAGAGAAGAGACTTTATTAACCCACGGCCAATAATCCGAACCCCAAGCCGTGCTTTGGCGCCCAGCCGAGGGTGATGCCTGGGGGCATACAATCTTCAGGGCTTTTTTATCCGTCATTATTGTTATTATTATCCGTCCGCTATCGAGCGGGCGTATGAAGACGGGTTCGGGCCCTACCCTTATGAGTCTAAAGTACCAAAATGGATCAAAACAACAAGGAGTTTCGTTCCCTGGTGGGTTTCCGAGAGGGGCAATCACACTCCTTCGCACTGGTGGGGGGCCGCCCAAACCGGACCACCGGCCACGTACAACGTGGAGAGGGCGCACTCACTACTTCAAGGGCGAGTATTCCGCTCGTCATTGTAACAACAACCTAGGTATGAATATGGACTCTGACAATATAACGTATAGTAACGAATCAGCATCTGATGTGGCTTCACCGCAACCGCTACGGCGGGAACTTTTCCATATCAAGCGATAAACGTGCACCGACGGAGGACATTCAACGGTTTTCCCCCGACGTGCTTAGCGTCATCCATTACAATCCGTGTGTTGAAGCTGATTAAAGTATAAAAACGAGTAGACGATCTGGTTGTCGTTACTTACAACAATACAATTTCTGTGGAAATTATGGTGGTAAGAAGCCAATCAAATTATTCGCAGTCTACAAATCCCTGGGTGACGCCCTAGACGTCACCGAAATCCGAATCTCTCGCCTCACAAATGCGAACGGAGGGATTGAATCTTTTGAAGTACTGAAATTAACACCTCGGTTCTGACCACATGCCAGTACTTAACCAATCCTATACACCGAAGCATGAAAACTACTAACCCTTGCAACATACCGCCTTACAACAATGGCAACTTTATAAAATATTTTATAATTATACAAATGTAACTAAAACCAAAGCGGGTGAAAAGATTTTCAAAATTTTACGTTTTTGTTTTAAGTTTGTGCACGTGGATTTTTCTAATAAATAAGACTAGGGCCATAGTCGAAATTCAAATAATTTGTGGAATGTTTAAGTTAAATAGGTCTACTAGATTTAGAAGTCAAATTATTGTTATTTTGTAATAGTTTTAAGTTGTGAACTGTTTTTGTATATCGTCAGTATACATTCACATCCTTTAAAAACTGGAGCAAAATAAGAAAAAGATGTATACTTTTTGTCAAGTGAGGATATAATAAAAATGGGTGGGTCCGTATATATGTGTATGTACCGAACACAAGCTCGACGGCTTTATCGCGATTTTAGAATTTTATTTTCAGCGATGTTATAAAACGAAGCAACGATAGGCACGAGCATTGTAACTTTGAGGTCCGTCCGTCCGTCTCTCCGTCTGTACGTATGTCAACAG